>JAYMFT010169024.1:0-12269 GCA_038088735.1 Panulirus argus | reverse complement strand
ATATATATATATATATATATATATATATATATATATATATATATATATATAAAGCGTTAATGGAACGGGTTTGATTAGGGCCTCAGGGTAGCAGTCTATGTGTTGTGGCAAGTCGTTGACACAGTTCAAGACGGTTAACCTCTGGTCCCGCGTTACGTCTCGCCTTGGTGATTCGTCCTCCGCAGGAAGTCGTCCATTTGCTTCCTGATTATCTTTTCCACTATCTTCCAGACCACGCTCGTCAGCGAGACTGGTCAGTCAGCAGTTCAGCGCCTCTTCCCAGTCTCCTCTCTTATAGATGGGTACGACGTGTGTGTGTGTGTGTGTGTGTGTGTGTGTATTTTGTATCTATATTTGCGTTTGTTTGTTTGTATCTGTGTTTGTTTGTGCGCCATATACGTGGGAATGTATGTGTGTGGGAGTATTTCTGTGTCTGTGTGTGTGTGGTTGTTCCTCTGTGTCTGTGTGTGGGTGTGGGTGTAGTCATGTGTGTGTGTGTGTGTGTGTGTGTGGGTGTGGGTCTGTGTTTTCAGATATACGACCTTCTGTGCCAAACACTGAGTCATCTCTTTGATGTTTCTGTTTTGTTCCGTTGATCACATGTTTGATGATGTTATTATTCTGTTGGTTTCTGTTGTTGTTGTTGCTATTGTTGGTCGCGTACCTGTTGTAACTCCGAATGTTATTGTTGCTTCCGTTGTTTGTGTTGGTGATGTTTTTATAACTGTTGTTTCTGTTGTGTCACTTGTATTTGTCCATGTGTGTCTTAGTCGCTTCAACTGTTCATGCGCTTCTTTCTGTTGTTGGCCATCGTGTTGTTGTGTCACATGTTGTTGCTGATGACGTCGTTACAACAGGTGACGTGGAATCTGAAACCTTTGTTTCTGTTGTAAACGTGAAAGTTATATAAACCCAGAAACGGTGATGCATAGATTTAGATATATCATTAGAATGAAGGGAGGAAGGAAGGAAGGAATGGTAGAAAGAGGGAAGGAAGGAAGGAAGGAAGGAAGGAAGGAAAGAATAAAGGAAGCAGTGAATGAATGAATGAAGGAAGGAAAGAAGGAAGGAAGATAGAAAGGAATAAAAGAAGCAATGAATGAATGAAGGAAGGAAGTTTCACCGGTATATGCGTACAGATGTGGTCGCCATGATTAACTGTTGGTTAAAGTTTATGTCTGGTTTGGTCCCAACTCCACTGGCCTTCCGGAGCACGTGTCTGGCACAGGAAGGGTGAAGCAGTGGTCTCAAAAAGCTGACTTGTAAAAATAAAAACACAAGAACAACAGAATATCTTGACTCTTAAGGGCGAACAAGAAGAAGACTGCCGTTAAAGAATACCCCCTTTATAAAGAATGAACTTCAAAAGCAAAGTAGGACTTTTCTTTTTTTTTCTAAATGCCTTAGAAAAGTGATGGAATAACATAGATATCTAAGTATCTTCCCTGTAAGTAGTAGCTATCTTCATAAGCGTCGATAGTTTATAAGATAAGAGTCATGAGTTACTAGAGACAGATTACAAGTTACTCTTGACACGAGAAAATCCTTGTGCAGCATTCTGCATTTGTGTGAATGTAAGAAATGGTATTATTTAACGAGTCGGGGTGGTTTCATGTGGTGGTGTCATGTGGTACTGTCATTTATTGGTGTCATGTAGTGATGTAATGGTGTCATACGGTGGTGTCATGCAATGGTGTCATGTAGCGGTGTCACGTTGTGGTGTGGTGTCGAAAAGGAAATTTCGTTTGTGTTGCCGGCGAGAGCAGTGAAGAGGACATTCACCGGCAAGATCACTGTAATTCTGCCAGTGACAGCAGTGCAAAACACATCCTCTGGTAGACTCAGTCTGGGGGAAAAAACGTTATTGGAGGTAGTGGGCGTGTGGGCGTGGTGGCGTGTGGGCGTGTAAAGACGACAATATAGTCACACATACCTGTGCTCGAGAAAGATACGTGGAAACACACAACGTTTCTTCCCTCCACCCCGTCTCCCCACCCTTGACAAGTAGCTCCTTACGTTCCCTGCTACGTGGATCAGTAACAGGAACGTAAACGCTGTTCCGCTCTGGATACACGCCTCTTCCTGCCCGTGAGGGATGGGCTGCAGCAGACCGACTCTCGATTTAGCAGCGTCAGGAGACAAATAAAACTGTGCATTCCTTCGCCCGAGCGCCAAGCATCGCGTCCACAATTAGCCAGTCGGTCGGACGCATGAAAGACGTTCCTCTTGGGTTCCTGACCGTCAGCTGGGGATGACTGACTACGCCTGTGAGGGATGACTGCAGCTGCCGGGGGAGATTATACCTGTTACAGGTTTTAGGATACTGATGACACCACACCGTTCTTGGAAGTCTGAGGATCGTGCACCTTCCGTATCTTTTATACGTTCGCGAGAACGTAAAAAGGTGACGCTGGCTTGGAAGATACGTATATTCTGTGATGTCTCGACATGACAGGGAGACCTCTGCATTTGTCGTAGATCTTCGGAAATGTTATCAGAACGATACACTAACTTGTAGTATTTGTTTAGAAGAGAGAGAGAGAGAAAAAAAAAAAAAAAAGGTACGAAGAATAAACGAGTATAATTCAGATGCCTTAGAAGAAAACGTGGTGAGGAGTGGCTCCTTATCAGAGAGATCTTATGGCTTCTACGTAGAGGAAGTGAGACAGTTCCGAAGTCGATTTAGAGCGAGCTAACGAACACATAACCAGTAAATATAGAACTTTGGTCCTGACGGTACTAGAAGACAAATAAGGTGCTACGCAGACAGAGTAAGACAGAAGAAGTCAAAGACTGTTGCTGGCAGGACGGAGGCGAAGAGGTCCTCCTGCCGTGTGTGTGGAGGGGGGGTCGGGTCGAGACTTGCACCTGCTGACGCCCTGGTCTATTCTGGTGAGGGAGGGCGTTAAAGGCCTCGTGCCGGGATGACGGTGGTGGCGGCGGGTGTGTGTGTGGGCTGACGACGGGCACGGCTGACGGCTGTCAGACAGGATTCAGGCAGCCAACCCTGATGCCACGTGGACTCCCGAGACAATGCCAGACCTCGAGCATGTGGCTGGGCACGTGAGACGACGACCTCCCTCCCTCCTGCCGGCGGCGAAGGGGTCCCGCATCAGGTTAGGGGACAGGAGGAGGACCTCCTTCTCCTCCTCCTTCTGGTCTCCCCCCCCGGGGGGGAGGGGGGGGGCTGGGGGCAGGCAGGCGGCCAGGCAGCACTTGGCATATTGTCTCTCTCTCTCTCTCTCTCTCTCTCTCTCTCTCTCTCTCTCTCTACACGATGTAAAAAACGAGATACCCAACGCGTCCAGTACCCGTCCAGCACGCGTACAGTCGCGCAACACACCGAGAACGACGCCGTTGGTAATCGGACGAACAAGAACCATACCTGGAGCGGCCGTCGGCGGAGGAAACAAAGGCGTGAAGACCTGAAATATATACATATTTTTTTTTCCTTTCTTTCTTTCCTCAGGTTAAGCCGGCGGCGTCCTCTCGGTCAGAGCCGCTGGCCGGGTTGGGACGTCTTCTTCTCTCACGGTGACGTAAACAAGGTCTCCGGCAGAGGGCACCCTCCTCCCATTGTATTTTCGCATAATATCAAAAGTTATGCTTATCTGCCCCAGCGCCCCCCGTCCCTTTTGACAGGAGACGTCTAATGCGAAGACCAGGGAGGACGGAGCCGTCCACTTGGTCTATGTGTAACAGAAAGACGAGCGTCTGCCGTTCTCTATCTGTCTGCCAATCCACGTAACTCCTATCCCTTCTTCCCTGTCCCTTGCCTCACGCTAACCACTTCGCCTGACTGTCTGATATTCACTAGCGTCCCCCGTCGCGTCTGGACTTCCAGGGATATATATCTACCGGTATTCTCACCTGTCTGGGTCATCTGCCTTCCATCTTGCATCCACAAACACTCATAAAAGAATTCAGATTTTATCATCGTCGTTTCCATGAACTTGATCAGCCTTTCCGAGCCTCAGATATTCCCTGTTTGCAATAGGTCTCAGGTTGTAAAGAAGACCGTGCTGTGTTTTGTCATTATTTACTGTTTATACTGATGTTCCTCACGGGTCTTTCAATACTGAAGGATTACTTGTTGCCGTGTGAGAGATTCGTAACGGGGTTTCCTGCGTAGCTTTATCCGTAGAGAGACCTGTTCAAGAACTGTCTTTAATTTTTAGCTTTGTGCTTGAACATAAGTATTCTAAACTTTTTTTCTTTTATTTTTAGGTCTATTCCTGGCGATCCAGGAACTGCTCTGGAACATGACCCTGTTTTCCTGAACTCTTTCAGAAAGTTGCTTTTCCAGTCAGTTTTCCTTTGTCACAACTTTTGCAAGAAGTCAGAATAACTTAAGGACTTGGTATTAGCTTTTAATGTTGTTGTGGGGTCGACTTAGACAGCTGTTAGCTGTCTCGGTATCTGAGGAGGATTCTACTACTCCTCTGAAAATATCATCTTTCTCTGAGAGTAATTGATACAATTGAACAGTTTTCATCATAGTCTCTTTCTTGCCACGTTTTGTTATTGAGAAATCTCTCTTAATGATCGTGCCCGGCTTTAAGCAGTTGTCCCAAAGGTTTTTCTGTTGTTGGTGTCAAGAAATATCGTTGCCTATTGACATAGGAAAAACATGAAATCTGTCAAATGAGGCTACTATTCTAGCCTTTAGCTTGGAACAGTCTCTATTTATAGAAGATAGATAAGCTAAATTTATCCTATGTATAGTTCTAAAGAAAACAACCATTCCAGCTAAGTGATAGAAGATATCTATATACGGATTAATGTTTGAAAATATAGAATCTATGAATATAACTGATGTTGAGGAGAGACTGTTGAATATAAGAGACAGTGGATTGACGACGTACCAAAAGTGGTCGTCAGATCACGAGAAATGGACCGCCTGAACGGACCAGAGGGAGCCGGGGATGGTGGGTGTTCCCCTGTGGAACGGTGACCAGGAGACGGGAATGGGGAAAGGGCTGTTCCAGACATTGGATGGGAAGGGAAACATGACTGGAACGAATGCAAGGATGTGTCTCAGATTATTACCTGTTGTTTGTAGAACCGCAGAGAATACTTGGGCCATCCACTACCACCACTCCTATCACCACCTCTCACAACCACAACCATCACTGTCACAGCCACCGCCAGCACCACCACAAAGCACTTCCACCACCACCACCACCATAACTACAACATTGCTCAGAAGCAACTCTTGTAATACGTTAGACAAAAATAATGTTTACGTGTAGCAGAAGCAAGTACCAGGGCAATTATTGTGAACTGGAAACATTCAGTGTTTCAGGAAACACTGAATTGCAAACACTTCAGAAACACAAGAACGGAAATCAGGTGCAAGTGTTGCTGGGATGAGAGTGGTTATCTGCTAAATACGGCAAGTTCTTAAGGGTGATATTGCATATGTTTACGTGAATATTACCCGACATAGCAACGACAAGACGTCAGGGAAGAGTGTTTGCGTCAGTAAGATGCTTTACAGCGATGGCGTGTTGAGCAGGACCGTCACGGTAATGGGAACGCACTGCAGTGAAGGTTCGTATCCTCTTAATAACTTGCTTGTGATATGTTTATTAGTGGGTGTGGGTGCTGCTTAGATCGGGAAACACGGGTCTGGGACCCGACGAGGTGTGAGATAGGGGGTCTGCTGGTCGGTAATAGGGAAAAACTCTCTTCGTATCTTCTCGCCAGAGAACAGTTTGGTGATAGGAACCGGCGAGTGGGTTGGAAGCTAGGTTCTGGGGGGGAGGAGGAGGGGGGGGGGATGATTTCGTAGGCTGCAGTGATCAACAGTCCTATTTACTGCAGCAGCAGGAGCAACAGTGATGAGCTCGGGAGGAACGAGAATCCTGGAGCCTTGGTAAGCCTTGTGGTAAATGTGGAATGAGATTGACATGACTCATCGCTGCGCACCACAGTGGTGCCTTTGGGAAGGTGTGCAACATTTTACCCACAGACTGCGTGGTGTGCTTGGATTGCCTTTCCTGTTACGTTAAGCAAGCGTTGGCGCCGTCCCGGTCAAAGATGCGCTCCCAGTTCTCGCCTGGAGTTGGAAGCGGTGTTGCCCTTCTCGCTCGAGGAGACAGACTGTAAGAAAAGCTCATTAAAACAATAAACTGTTATTGTGATCCGGAATAAGGCTTGAATTCTGTTAGTATTCCAGAATGGAACACAAATTGCACCTCATTTCCGAATGGAACGAACATCTTTTATTATGAAACACATATGCTGGGTCTCTTTAATCCAACCCATCACATGTGTGTGGGGATGGCGAACCCACGTCAGGTGTTTGTGTGGGGATGGCGAACCCACGTCAGGTGTTTGTGTGGGGATGGTGAACCCACGTCAGCAGGTGTGGGTGAACCACACGCCAGGTTACCACACTTTTCATACACACAAAACATATATATTTTTTTTCCCCACTGGTGATATTTCTTTCCTGTTTTCATTGTCCATTCTTGCCCACCTTGCGAGACCCCCCGCTATCTACCAGCCGATCTGATGTAACCCGACATTTTTTTTTTCCCCCACTCCTGCCGCAGCTTCTTCAGGGACTCCGCCTGCTGCGGGTGGATCGAGTGGGGGGGGGGAAACGTCTCCCGAGGGCGCGGCCCTTGGTCCAGAAGGCTTCGTCGTCTCTTCCTCCCCTCCGTAGGCTAAACATAACCAGTGGGGTCACGGCAAAGGTCGTTCCCCCCATGACGACCCCCCCCCCAGATTCGCCCCCGATGCCTCATAAAAAATTCTCAAGTTCTTGGCACATCGTCCCGCTGTTGTAGGCCTCCCTCTCTCTCTCGCCTTCTGCTGGGCAGGTAGGCCTCCTCCTGCTCAATGCCCTATTAACATTCCGGGTTAAATGTTGAAACCCAGAACAGTGCATACAGACTCTTATACTGAGTGGGAGGGTTTTTAATCATATCTTGGTATTTGGATTTGCACAGTGATTAGCATCAGTGAAATAACTAGTGTTTTTTTTTTTTTTAGATTATGAGATTTTTTAGTTTTGTAAGATTTTTGATACTGACAATTTTAGGACAGTTCTCTCTCTCTGTTTTAACTACAGGGCTTCCCTCCCTCCTTCCCTCCCTTTTGTTTACAGGGCTTCCCTCCCTCCCTTCTGTTTACAGGATTTCTCTCTCTCCCTTCTGTCTACAGGGCTACCCTCCCTCCCTCCCTTCTGTCTACAGGGCTTCCCTCCCTCCCTCCCTCCCTTCTGTCCACTGGGCTTCCCTCCCTCCCTCCCTCTCTTCTGTCTACAGGGCTTCCCTCACTCCCTTCTGTCTAAAGGGCTTCCCTCCCTCCCTTCTGTCTACAGGGCTTCTGTTCCTCCCTTCTGTCTACAGGGCTTCTGTTCCTCCCTTCTGTCTACAGGGCTTCTGCTCCTTCCTTCTGTCTACAGGGCTTCCCTCACTCCCTTTTGTCTACAGAGCCTCTGTTCCTCCCTTCTGTCTACAGGGCTTCTCTCCTTCTCTCTCTCTCTCTCTCTCTCTCTGGTCTGTCTCCTCAGTGGAGTGTCTCCCTGCTGGCCTGTCTACTTGTTATTCTGTCTATTTACCAATCCGTCTAGTTGCTGGTTACTTGACCCTTCCCGCTGAAATTCTTGGCAAAATTCACAAGAAAAATGACAGTGGGTGACGTCATGAGAACAGAAACGACGTCATATGAGTGGGAGTGACGTCTCGGAAACGTGGGGGACGTCACATGAATTATGGGTGACGCCTTGTGAACGCGGAAGGCGTCTTGTGAATGTAGGGGACGTCACATAAACGAGGTGACGTCTTGTGGATGTAGGGGACGTCACATGAATGGAAGGCATCATGAGAACGCGGCAGACGTCACATGAATGGCCGTGACGTAATGAGAGCGTGGGGTACGTCACGGGAGCGGCAGCTGGGGGGAGGGCCCCTGTGACGCCAGTCTATACATAGCCACTCCGTCACGGGGCGGGGCTTGGGAAGGGGTGGATCAGCTGCCATTCCACCTGTCTCTCTCTCTCTCTCTCTCTCACTCTCTCTTTTCTCTCTTCCTTTAGTTCATACACCTGCCTCGCCCTACCTAATTATATGACCCTCCCCTCCACTGTCCCCTGTCTCTTGCAGCTGAAGGGGAGGCAGATATTGACACATGCCCAGCGCTGTCTCGTCCGTTAAATATGTAAGACAGGTGTGACAGATGTACGTCCATTAGAGAGACAAGAGACAGAGACAGGTGTGACAGATGTTCGTCCATTATGGAAACAGGGACAGAAACAGGTGTGATCATATATTTCTATCAGTGGGGGTCTCTCTCTCTCTCTCTGTCTCTCTCTCTCTCTCTCTCTCTCTCTCTCTCTCTCTCTAACCCCTTACTTCCATTAGTCTAACTCTTTCAACCCTTAATTCCCTCTACCCTTTGAAAACTTTCCCTCCCAAATTTTTTAACTCATCACCCCCTTGCTCTCCCCCTTTATTCACCCCCTTAGTCCTACAAACCCCACACCCCCCACATTAGCGCCCCACTCCCCGTTGCCCGGCACGTAACGTCAATCTCCCCCCCCCTCCCCCTCCCCCAGCCTGTGATAAACCTCAGGGGTCAGTTACCTCTCAGGCCGTGAGCACAATGACGACTCTACCCGTCCGATGCGATGTGCCGACCCGCTCGGGCCGTCCGCTCATTCCATCAGTTACGACGACTACCGGAGCAGTGCGACGACTGCGTCCGGTCGGTCAGTGCGACAACAACTCTTCCTTCCCTGGGGTCGCGCGGCAGATCGACTCGTTCCGTACGACGACTTTATACCCCGAAGAACAAGGTCGTTGGACCTGTTCAGCGCGACGATTTAGCCCGTTTTCTACGATGGTTCTAAACATCACAGTACAGTAATGGAACCACATGAGTACTGAACGATACGTTTTTCCCCTTTGTACGATAATTTGATCTCGACCCAAAAGTTCGGGATTTGAACTTTCACGACCAGAACGCTCGAGCTCGAACTTGAGGCGCGAAAAATTGAACTTTCAGAACTAATCTGAGCCTTGGGTATCTTTAATTAACCCTTCTTTCTCAATCTAAGCTTTTTGGTACCACGAATAAACACAGTGATAACGACACGTACGGTAACAGGTACACTAACTGCTCTAAATTGTCACAACAACATTTTTCCAAGGAATACGGTAGCAACCTTTCGAGTGCGGATGGAACCGTGAGCGCCAGGGTACCATAGCTATCCCATGCCCATCTCACGGATACGCTAAGTATCGCGGTCGGAACGATAACTGTCGCAGCTGTACGATACCTGAATAAACTACTCCTCCTGTTCTTCTCTTGACACTTGGAGCCATCGTGCCCGCATATGAAACTGTCATTTCCTATTCTTGGGTTCGTCTTTATGGGTCAGGTAGTGAGAATGGATGGCAACTGTTGGCGTAAACAAGCCGCCAGAGCCCCACAGGGGGAGGGTTGCCCACGCTCCAGGACCGTACGGTAGGAGAGAGAGGGGATAACTCTCGCTCCAGTGATGTGGTGAGACTCGCCTCAACTTCCGTCGTCAAGTGTGTGTGCGCGTGTGTCTCTCTTTTGCACTTGAGCTGTCGGAAGTCGTGACCCCGAATCACCTGTCAAATTGTTCAGGGGGGCACAGTGCCACGCCAGCTGTCAAGGGAGCATATAGTCACCAGCTGTCAAACTGTCAAGAAAATATTCGGCACACTGTGTGAATGTGACCCCGGCCAGACTTTCGAGGTGGGGGTGGGGGGGTGGGGGGAACTTGACTTAAGGCAACACTTGCGTATAGCGGGCAGGAGGAGCCTGACGTGGGTACACTGGGCTGAGCGACCACCTTGTACAGCGAACAGTGGTTCGAGGTATGTGGGCCAAGTCTTTAACAGGCGCTGGCAGTCCAAGCATCTGCCAGACTGTGCCCGGGGTCTCCTCTGTAAACAAGTAAATGTACAAACTGATAGAAATGGATTAAAAAAAGCCGATATTTATATTACCCACAAGCGGGTGGAGTCCAGCAACGCCTGCTTGGAGATGCGTCACCTTTGGCTATACCATCGACATTTGACCGGAGTACATCCTCGTCAAAGAACATTTGTCGCCTCAAAGGAGTCAATCCTGCCTCTGGTACTGAGCGTAGCGCAGCAGCTTTGGATCTGCAGATCTATAAAAAGGTGTCATGGGATTATACAGTAGCGTACCGTAGAGTACCATACGTCACTGGGGTACACTCGCGTCACCGTGCTCTGAAGTGGCCCGTATCAGCTGGGATCGTTTGGTTTGGTTTGGGTTGGCTTGGCCTGGGGCATATCAACAGGTGGGCCGGCGGATCTGTTACATATTGTGACGTCCTCCATAGATGGCATGGTTCATGCCATATATATCTATATATATAAAGGCTTGAGTATGTGTGTGTGTGTGTATGTGTATTCACACATAACAGTATAGATATGGCACAATAAGGTTAAGAAACGGGGCAACATGAGTGTAAAGTTCCACATAATATACAAATAGCAGTCACACACACACACACACACACTCACTCACTCACTCACTCACTCACAGGCAGAGAGCCAGCACTCATGACTTGGCGCACTGCCACTGAATTTTGGCACCGGCATTTGGCACTGTTGGGTATATATATTCGGAGGGTTGGCACGTGTGTGTGTGTGTGTGTGCGTGTGTATGTGTGTTATGTAGCGCGGGGGAGGAACTGAAGAGCTGCGCTGGGGACGTATTTCTTGAATAATCATATCTGTGGTTGTGTCATAGTCATGTGCTTGCAGGTTTGATCATTGCCCTGGTACTCTCTCTACGAACGAAAGCTTTTGCATAGGTGTGGGTTCGGGTGGGTCCAGGTGGGGGTAGGGTAGGGGGTTTCAGGTGGGTTATAGTTGTGTCATGGTGGGGATGAGTGGTTAGTGGTGGAGTTGGGTGGATTTACGCACGTGGACGATGGGTGAATCCTGGTCGACAGAGGTGGATAAAACTTGTCTCTAGACAGATTCAGCATCGTCCACGTACGTAAACCCACCCAAGTCCACCACCAACCACTCAACTCTATCAGGATTCAACTATAAACCACCTGAAACCCCCACTGTACCCCACCTGGACCCACCCGAACCCGCACCTATGCAAAAAGTTTCGTTCGTAGGTGTGAGACTGGACCCACAGAGGTGCTGACAGCTTCTGATTGGCACAGGAGAGGTTGAATGGGAAGAGATGCATTTCCACGTAGGCGTGGAATGCATGATGTGGAGTTGGGGGAGAGGGGGGGGCGGGAAGGATTTAGATGAACGTCTTTGAATCCAGAATGAGTGATGGGTCCTCTCAGCCCGGTGGATGGATTTCAAGTGAGCGTAGGTGCGTCGGAGTGGGCGGTGGGTTCGTGGGTGGGTTCCAAGTAAATGCTCTCAGTTGGGTTAAGTCCAAGTGAGTACCGGTGGATCTAAATGGACTTGGGTGAGTCCAGGTGGATTTGAATGGATCCAGAAGAGCGTAGGTGAGTCTAGGTAAGACTTAAGTTAGTGTGAATAGGTTGCGATTGTCGTAAACATTACGACTCCGATCCGTCGCGAACATCTTGTCGGAATGCCCAGCTTGTCGGAAGCTGTGCACGTCTGCGTACTCCATTCCCAGACACTGAACAGACTCGGGAACGTCATTAGCGAGGCAGTGCGTTCAGGCAACGCGCTCTTTCTTGAAGCTGCGTGTGCTTGTGTGTTCTTGGCCTCTTCCCCCAAGGCGGGTTCCTGGAACCTTCAGAAATTATCAAGTGTTTTCTAGCTCACTTGTTAGAAGGAAATAACTTCACCCCTGCATGGGAGGAGCGAGGCTCTGCCGTCAGGAGGGGTAGCATGGTGCCCCTCCCCCCCCTGACCAAACCTGACCCTTCTCTCTCTCTCTCTAGTGGTCTCTCGTGCCCTCCTCTCCACTGTTCCCCCTCCCCTCACACCCCCCACTAGCCAGACAGCACGTGTTTTCTACCCTCTCTTATCACTATCTCTCCTGTCCCCTTCCCTTATCTGGCGTTATCTGTTTTTTTCCGCTGGAGGTCAGCGCTAGCACCCCCCTCCCCACACCTCGAAGAAAGGCGTAGTGCCACTAGTTACGCTACGACGTACGCAATTGTGTCAGTGTGTGTGTGTGTGTGTGTTTCTGTATGTGTGTGACTCAGACTCAATTTATTTTGCTCATACTTTGTAAACAAAGTATGGAGCACAGCTCCTCATATCATTTCAGTGCTTATTACATAAAAGAGAGAAATCATATCA
>JAYMFT010169013.1:0-12269 GCA_038088735.1 Panulirus argus | reverse complement strand
GGGGGGGGGGGGGGGGGGGGGGGGGGGGGGGGGGGGGGGGGGGGGGGGGGGGGGGGGGGGGGGGGGGGAAGGGAGGAACTGAGCTTTTTTTTTTATTATTGGTTGATCTTTGCCTCAGGAGCGGCTGTTATATGTGAAACTTTAAAGACAGGCGATTCGGTTGGCTTCACTTCCCGCTGAAACTGAAACTGTCAGAAATGGTGTATTTTGAAAAGCTTGATATGGCTCCACGGCTTCGTGGGCCAGAGTGCGTTAACATGGTCAACAACACCAGGGAGTGAGTGCGTGAGATTAGTGTGTGTGTGTGTGTGCGTGTATTTTCTCCTGATTTGTCATTGTTTGGACTGGTGAGAGGGTGGTACTTTCATGGTTTTTCTTACATTTATGGTTTTAATTTAATAATTTTCCCACACTTAAGTTGGTGATTCTGTGGGAGGTGTTTTAGTAAGTATAGCTTTCTAAGTACGTTTTAGATTGTCTTAAAAAGCTGTACTGGATATGATGGTTCGGGGTTACGTATCGGGTGTTAGAATTTAATACAAAAGGTAAGAAATATCAGGTTTAATTATTAAATTGTATTAGGATTATATTGTTATATTAGAATATTATACTAGAAATATATTAGAATTATATGTTATACTAGGATTATATTGTATTATATTATATATATTACATTATATCATGTTCCATTATATTATATGGCGTATGCAGTTGAGGATATAAATTCTTTCCACCAATGTAACCCTGGGGAGATTAGTTACAAACGATTGTCTTTGGGCGTAGCCAGTTGTGTAGAGTATAAGATATGAGAGGAATTGAATTATTGTGGGGGGGCTAGCGTGGACGAGTGCATTAGCTCCGTCGTGGAGAGACGGAGTGAGAAGAGAAGGAATACATTATACTGTAGTGGTACACCCAGATCGTTAAGGGTAGGGTACGGTGTCTGGTGTAGTGGTACACAGCATGTGGTACACGTGTACCGCTAATGGTACGGTGTCTGGTGTAGTGGTTCCCAACCTGTGGGACAAGTACCGCTAACGGTACGGCGTCTGGAGCAGTGTTTCCTAGCCTGTGGTACACGTGCCGCTAACGGTACGGTCTCTGAAGTGGTGGTACCCAGCCAAAGGTACACACACACCGCTAACGGTACGATGTCTGGGAGTGGTGGTTCCAAGCTTTTGGTACACGTACCGCAAACGGTACGGCCTCTGGAGCGGTGGTTTCCAGCATCTTGGTACACGTGTACCACTAACGGTGCCCTGAAGCTCTCCGGATGTTACGTAGTGAAGTCTTAGAAGTTCCAGTCGTATATATATATAAAAATAAGACTGAATACATTTCAATCTTTGGGAGTACTGGACAGTAGTATCCTACACAGTTCTATATACTTTAGACCATGAACTTATCTACTCCGGCTCGAAGTGTTTTACAGTTCTGAACTTACATTTTTAGACTATAGAGCTAAACAGATTGGACGAAGGACAGGTTTGTCATTGGCCACTCCAGGGCCGGAAAATCTCGGCTCTGGAAGGACAGGAGATGTGACCTGCCCGACCCTTGAAGCGGAAATTCAGGGGGGAAGGAGAGACAGAGAGAGAGGTTTAAAAGCGAAGTGTCTGGCCTTAAGTTAGCAATGTGTAACGTGTTTATTATCAGTTTTATTGTTATTATTTTATCATAACTACTACTAATACTTTTATCATTATTCCAATGTAGATTTTATCTTAATTGTAAGCATAACATTGATGAATTTTAGTGTGGGCATTATTTTTAAATGCTTATCTGAGACGTTTATAGCTAATTCATTATCAATTTTCTCCTTGCAGTCCGAAGATGGTGCGGAGGAGCGGTTAAGATAAGCGGGTGTGCGAGACGACCCCGGGGGCACTCCACTGTCCATATACAAACCACACTCCCTCGACACGCACCCCGTTTTCTTCTTCATCACTCTTCCCTCCACCAACAAGAAGAACCCCATCCTCTTTTCTCCCTCCCCCCCCCACCACCACCACCACCTCTCAGAGCATTCTTCTCCAACACCAACAAACAGCACTTGCTACATCCTTCAGCACAGCTCTAGAAACTGTCCGCTTCTTTTACACACTCCGTTTTCTATATCCTTTCGGGTTCGGGTTGGTCGCTCGCTACTTGGGAGTCTGCAAGCTACGCTCTCTCTCCCCGTTTTCCTTCGGTTCGCGTCGCGCGACTCACGATGAAGTGCTTCGGCGACAAGAACCGTACCCACCACAGTAAAGTGGTGCTGCTAGACGAGCAGGAACTCATCCAGGAGATACAGGTACGTTTTCCCTCGAGTATTTTTTTGCACCCATCTCTCGTTTTCTTTCAACCCCTCCACTTCGGCACGACGGAACGTAGGGGGACTCTTGAGCACGACGGTACGACCTCTGAGTGTGACGACCAGCCGGTCAGGTCAAATTGGCCAGGCCATCACGCCTGAAGGTTCGTCGTGCTCCGGGGGTCGTATACCGTCGTCCTCCAGGGTCGTATAGTTTCGTGCTCAAAGGTAGGACACCGTCGTGCTTAAAGGGGTTTAATTAGGTGTCCCATCCTTTGCTTTTGTCTGTTTTGATACTTGCTTCTTTCCTTACGCGTCGAAGCTTTGGATCTCTCTACCTTCAAATGTCTGTCCCAATAACTATGACCTGGCTCATTTCAAAAGACAGGTCCTTCACTTTCTCAGAAAAATTCGTAAATACTTTCCCTTGTCTTTTCCTTTACTGTTTCTTAATTGTCTCTGTATTTCAATTAAGGCCCGGCCTCGATGTGGACTTTTGTCCGTGACTGGAGCCTTCAACATGAGAGAAAATTTAATGATGTTCCCATGTTATAAATGACAGGTCATCACACGTCTCAAGTTATTGATGTTAATTTCACTGTTCAATTTCCATTGTGAAGTGTTAATATACGTTAATTTTCCCCTCCATGCTGATGTGGTGCTTAGTGTAAAGGAGGTTATATTAATTTTCTAGAGTGACAGATGGGGGAAAAATTCCCTTAATACAGTCCAATAAGGAACGGAGGTGTTGAGGGGAAACACTGGAAAAGATTTGCATAAATTTGTTTAATCTGGGATCAGGAGATGCACTGAACCACCGTAGGTAAGACTTCTTGGCTTCACAAGAGGAACAGGGGCGTTTTTCTCCGAAGGTGTCTCACGGGCCAGTTTGGTTACCCGCGGCGCCAAAGACTCGCTGGGTTAACAGGTCGGTTCAGTCGGCATTGGAAAGCTCTACTGGTGGTGATGGTGGTGCCTTTGAGCTACCGTGGCGTTAGACAGACCGACAGACAGACAGGCATACACACGGAGGCTAGAGAAAGGCCTGTGTGAGGTGACAAGACAGATTCTAATGAGTATAGGTTCTGCTGCAGAAGGAGGAGGACGTGAGATTAAAGTAGGTGGTGATGAAGTTGCCCTGGAAGGGGCTTGCTCGCTCTCTGACCCGAAGGTATATGGGGAAAGGAGATGAAAGAGGTTGATAAAAGAAAGATGAGTGCACGAGGAGGAATTAGGAAAGAGAGAGAGGAGAGAGAGAAAATACGAAGAATGTCAGGAAATAAAGATTAAGAAGATGGAAAGGCGACGATGAACCATATTATAGAGAAGGGCGACCCATTGGGTAGATAAATAGGGCAAGAGAGGAGAGAGAGAGAGAGAAAGGGAAAGAGGAAGATAATGTGAGGGTAGGTGTCTCCCGCCCTCACGACAGACGGGGAGGAGGGGAGGCGGCCCATCGTCTGGGCTGCCGTAATAGTGAAGACTGGTTGTGTGTGTGTGTGTGTTGCTCCCTCACTGGCCTTTATCTAGTGCGCCTCAACGCTGGGCGAGGCAAGGGGCACTTCACCCCCCTCAGCTCTACACTGCCTTCTGGCGTTTTTCCCGTTGCCTCCATCTCTCTTGCTTCACCAACCCTTCGTTCGGTCTCCTTGCCTCACGTATCTAAGCTTGCTTCAGCGCTCTTGCTTCGCCTCTCCTCCTGTTTCTCTCTCTCTCTTCAGCACTCTTGCTTCAGCTGAGATGTCCTCTGTCTGCCCAACACCTCCAGTTTTTCTTCGCCTGTGCTGCCTTGCCTCATCGACTTAGCTTCGGTTTCCTCGCTTCATCAGCCTTGCCTCAGTCTCCTTGCCTCACCAGCCTTGTGTCACTCTCCTTGCTTCACGACCCAGCCTTGCCTCAGCGTCCTTGCCTCATCAACTTTGCCTCGGCTTCCTCGCTTCACCAGCCTTGCTTTAGTCTCCTTGCCTCACCAGCCTTGCCTCAGCATCCTTACCTCAGCATCCTTACCTCACCAGCCTTGCTTCATCAGCCGTGCCCACAATTCTCTCTGCCTTTGTCCCTTATATATATTTTTTCCCCTCAAATTTTATTGTTTTCTTTAATCTCGTCTTTCTTTGTGTTCCACGTTCGGGTTTTCCCTCGTCTCTTCCTCCTCTCTTTTCTCTTCGTGTGTTTTCATTCCTCTGGTCTCTCTCTCTCTCTCAGAGGAATTTACATTATTCATCGAGCAGGACCGTGTGCGGTGAGCGCTACGCGTCAGCACTGCCGTCGTTCTGGCAAAAAAGAAAAGAAATTCTCTTCCTGGAGTCTCTATATATTCTTTCTCTCTCTCTCTCTCTCTCTTTCTCTCTCACGACCTGCCCTGCCCTCGTGTGGGTGTCAGGTGTCGGTAGGAGGTGGTAATGGTGTGCGTCTCCTTTATTTCGGGAGGTGAACCAGGATTGCATTCCGACGGAGGAGAAGGAGGAGGAGGAGGAGTCGGCCCCCCTCCCCCCCCCCCCCCCCAAAAAAAAAAACTCGTGTCTTGCCCCCCCACCTCCGGAGGGGAAGGGGGTCAGGATACGGTCCTCTCTCCCCTCCCATCCCCTCTTCTTGAAGGTTGGGGAGGTAGGGGTAGGGAGAGAGAGAGAGAGAGAGACAGATGGGGTCGATTGCTTTCTGGTCGAAGCCTTTGGGCTGAAATGATTTCTTCGCCCTTTTTCTTGAGCACGACTTGGTGAACCTTTCTCGGGTTTCTTGTTTTTTTTTGGGTGGGGTTCGAGACCCTTGGTGCACGACTGTGTGAACCTTTTTTCTTAAGGGGGTTCACCCCTTTGGAGCACCGGTGCACTAGGACCCCCAAAAGGCAAAGGCACCTGTGAGTGAAAACAGAGCCACCCTTGAGCAAGACTTTACGGCCTTTTTTGAGTATGACAACTCAGCCTTTAGCCAGATCCTTAAAGTACTGAGTTATCATCCGGACTTATCGTACCGAAGGGTCGAATCGCTTTGGTGAAAGGGTTAAGGCCGAGAATTTGATTAAGGCTCCTTAAGGATCAGTCTTAAATGTTGTGATTATAATCATAGAGTAATTCTATATTTGAAGTTCATTGTGGTAGGGATGGTAACGCTCGATAGGAATTTTATCATACAACCCCTTTCAGAAAAGGGGTTTCTTTGAGGTTACAACTCTCCCCCAACCCCTATCCAGTACCCCATTCCATCCAGGGGGTTCCTGGGGCTCAGAGGTTGCGCTGCTTTCAGTAGCAGGGACGGGATGGCCTCCTCCTGAAGCGAGGTGGTCCCGGACGAGACTATATACTCCTCTCTTTCGTCAACTGACAGTCGTGCAAAGGTAGAGACTCTTCAACAACTCTCTGTGTAACCCCAGAGAGAGGCGGAGTCCGGTAACGCCCAAGGTCGGAGTAACTGTTTTTTTTCTATGTTAGCTGAGACGGCACGGGCTGAAACGCTTCGCGAGAATCGATGAGGATACAAAAGAGTAACTGTTTGAAACGATCTTCCAGCCATTCAGACGCGGGTCTCTATAGGCGTAGTGAAGATAACCGGGAGACGTAGTGTAGATAACTGGATGTGTAGATGATGGCGTTCTGAGCGAATTGGTTTGATCAGTTGTAAAGCTTATAAGCTTTTAAGCATAGGCGTCGAGTCGATATGTCTCAGCTGGGCAGAAGTGTCCCGTCTGGAACTTGGACTGAGCTTCCGTGTGAAACTGGACGATGTGGAAAAAAATTGTCGATTTAAGAAAGAAAAAATTTGTTTTTTAAAAGCTGAAGGCTTAGCTGTTAGAGATAAGCTGAAAATCTGCATCACTTGTTTGTTTGTGGTTTGATAATTATTCTTTGTGTGAGGGAGGGGGGGAGGTTGACGTCATTTCAACTCCCCAAGATGTCAAGGTCAGGTCACCACCTGGTCGGTGGTGGTCCTCCTCTGTTACGCGGGGGCTTGACCTAACCTCTCTCTCTCTCTCTCTCTCTCTCTCTTTCTCTCTCTCACACTCAGTTTTTCTGGCCAGAAACCCACCCACCTTGCGGACCACTCCGTGCAGTGGGTCCTACACACGAACCATCATAACTGTTGCGTTAGTTGGGCGATGGACTCCGTGCTCTTGCCTGGAGGAGGAGGAGGGTGTGTGTGTGTGTGTGTGTGTGTGTGTGTGTCTCCCCCCTCCCTCCAGTCGGGTCAAATCGTGTGTGATGTGGTTTGGGAAGGAGGAGAGAAGCTGATGTGGTCCGTTTTTTCTTTCCTTGTGCCTCGACTGGTGACGTTTGCACGCTGGAATGTACATCTCAGAAGGTCGAGTCGTCTGAATTCTCATGTGTGCAAGATCGACCTGAAAGCGAGGGAGAAGGCGTGGCTTTTGAGTTCCCTTCCCTGTGCGCAAGATCGACCTCAGAAGGCAGAGTCACTTTTGAGATTTCCTGGGCACAAGATCGACCTCAGAGGGAGACAGTCACTCTCACGAGAGTTCTCTCGTGCGCAAGATCGACCTGAAAGGGAGATGAACAGCTGGGTTGACTGTGGGCCGACTGGCCGTAACCAGGATTCGAACCTGTGCGCTCGACCCCGGGCGGCCCTAACGTGAATGCGTCGGAAAGGAGTGTCACTCTTTGGACTCCTCACAAGCGAGATCTTTTAATTTTTTCTCAGTTTAGCTTTAAGATCTTCATACTGTAGAGAATGCCCGCGGACCCAGAGATATCCTGAGGGACTCCCAGTCCGTCTGCAGCCACAAAATCGTCTCTGTCCGGGCGTGAACGGGTGTGGCGTTGCCTCCGTGGGATCCGTCTCACACCAGATGCTGGAGTTGTGAACGTCGAAGAGAACTCGCCCGAAGAGCGGACGCACACGCCAGCCGGTGGTAACCCTAGTGTGTGTGTGTGTGTGTGTGGGACGGTAGTTAGCGCTGTGTTTAATTACGGGGTTGTGATTACCTGTTTGTACAGTACGGGCGAGGGAGCGAGTTTACACACACACTCGAGGCGTCCCCATCTCGAGCGCTCGCGCACGCGTGTGTGTGTATGTGTGTGTGTGTGTGTGTGTGGTAGGCCTAGTGAGGTGTGTTGATTGCCGGGTGGGGTCCAGTTAGCCGGGAGAAGGGAGTGGTCTCTCTCGCCACAGTCCATCACTTCTGTATTGTGGAGCGGCCCAAGACGATGCCCGGTGTTTATTGTGTTAAACTGGGCCCTATCTGTCTGTTGTGGTTTATTGCATTGAACCCTTACCGAGTTGTGGTTTATTGCGGAAGACTCTTACCGCGTTGTGGTTTATTTTGTAAACCGGGCGTGGTTTACAGTTTTGTTCCGACGTGGTTCAGTCTGTTGGACGAGGAAATGTGATCTCTGTTTTCTCACTGACACTTGGAGACGGCCCGTAGGAAGGAGGAGGACCCCACCCCGTCTCCCACCACCACACTCACCCCCTCCCCATTTCCCCCCCCCTCCCCCCCTCCCCTCTCTCCAATAGGGGACCCCGCCTTGTTACGTAAGCCCAGATGGGTGACTGCGGCGCAGCGTCACAGTCTGGGCTGTGTGTATCCTATTCCCCCCTCCCCCCCACTTCTCTCTCTCTCTCTCTCTCGGTACCTGTAGTTACGACGGCCTCTTCGGCAGGAGAGTTGCGGCGGGAAGACTGATTTGATCTGTGCCGGGAAACCCCCGGCATATTTATGGTGCACCCCATACTCATTCCGTGAGCGGTAGCGCAAAAGGATTACAGGGGTCACAAAGGGTCTTTGTCAGACCCCAGTGGGTTGATATTACGTGCATTACATAGTTACACAGTTTCCCATGGTAAGTTCTACCTGCTAGATGCAAAAAGTGGATACAAACTTAAATTTCAGGTATCTTGTTATTAACAATGTTTGGCATTTCTTGCAGGGTTTGTTTAGATCTATCCGTAAACGGCTCTATTTTTTTTTTCACATTCTAAGACATACTGTTCTAGTTTGTGTCCAAATCTTTGGCCACAAACTTTACAATTTACAGGGAGGGACCGTCCTGTCCCGTCCTGTCCTGTCCCTTTCCGTCCCAGCAGTTTTTGGGTTGATGACTCGAGACCAAATCAACTTTTGTTATCTGTCCCCGTTAAAGTTCTCCTCCTGCCGAAGGGGCTGAGGTCAGCCTGAGGTAGTAGTTAGTAGTCTTCCTCTCAGTCGCTAGCCAGGGTCGGAGATGGTTTGCATGGAAGCTGGGGTGTCGTCGTTTTGAGGACGACCTGTGTCGTGGCCAGCTTCCAGTCGTGTTCTGGGTGATGACGAGCTAAGCATCGAGGTCACTTAATGAGCACCCGAAGCTGCCGTGTCACATCGAGTTCGAATAGGGTTACCTCACCCAAAAGGTGGGTCATTTCAAGGGTCGAGTTAAGCAGGGTGGAGCAAGATAAAGGAGACGCTTTGGACTCGCTTAAATTAGGCGAAGCGACTTCTGCTCAGCAGCTGGGGGCTCTGGTAAGCGTCATCCATCGAACCTGGTTGCAAGTGTCGCGTTTAAAGTCGTACCCCCCTCAAACCCGCGAGGCAAGCCTTTATAAGCTTTTAGGGTCAGAGGAGACAGAACACGTGTGGTCAGTTTAAAAGTCATCAGTCCGGCATCTAGGGAGGAGGGAGGAGGTAGGGGGTCATGCGAGGTCATTTTGCGGTCAGGACCACCTCACATACTTCGGCTCTGCCCCTCTCTGCGGCCTGGCTGGATATCGTACGATCAAGAATGTTGTAATTGGTAGAGCCAGAGGTGAACTGAAGCGTGTCTTTGTGGCAGTGTGGTGATGGTGGGGTGTGTGTGTGTGTGTGTGTGTGTGTGTGTGTGTGAGGAAGAAGCCGTGCACGCCAGGTGGTCGTGGTGGTGTCAACGGAAGGAGAGGTTAGAGTCAGGCTGGGGGCCCAGCAGTGGAGGACCATCTGGAGGTGTCGCAGGTAGGTTTCATTAAAACCCGTCGGAATCGGGAGGTCGGACCGGGCTTTTGTCATGTGGGGTGTTGAGCTATGCGCCTTGCCCGGACGATCGGTCGGTCGGTCGGTCGGTCGGTCGACCAGGCCGTACGGGGTGTAAGAATACTCGGGCTCTGGGCGTTGGCCATCGTCCCTGTCAAGGCATCACGCCCCGCGCTAACGCCTTCCTTGGCCCCCCTTGTCCCCGCGGCGCTGTGGTGCTGCCGCTGCTGCCGCCGCCGCCCCGTTGATCCTGCTCACCACCACTGCTCCGGAGAGGTGCGCCCTGCTGCTGTTTCTGCTGCCGCTGCTGTACAGGGACGACTATACACACACACACACACAGCTTCGGGCTGCTGTTGCGGAGGGACGACCACAGTTTCGTACTGCTGTTGCACAGGGACGACCACTCAGCTTCATTCTGCCGTTGCACAGGGACGACCACACAGTTTCGTGCTGACGTTGCCGGCTTTCTAAACGACAGGCTTGAGTCAGTCGTGGAGGACCAACATCTTGCATAAATGTAACTCAACGACATCAGCAACTTCACAACAGCCCTTCGTCTTTGCATCAAGGCGGTGTTCAGACGATGGTAAGAACGACTCTGGGAGTCTTCCTGGCGTAAGGAGGACGACTCCTCGCCAACGACACTGCACGACGACCCTCCCCCCATCCCCAGCTCTGTGTCGTGCATGAGATAACGGACGGGTTTCTGCTCCTGGTGTCGGGAGAACTCTGTACACAGCGCGTTAAAGAAACTGACAGAGCACCACATCTCGACCCCACAGGCTCCCAACGTTACTTCACGAGACGTGACGTACTGATGCCTGCAGGATTAGCGGGCGGCGGCGTCTTCCCTACCGACGCTGTGTGTACGGTCCGAACGACTGTCGTGGTCCCCAGCCTGTCCGCGGGGAGGACGAGACATCAAGAGACCCTCTTCAGTTGCTTCCGTCAGCCACAGGGGCCCCCTCCTGGGATGGATGAGCCAGCCAACAGCCCGAAGGATTAGACCCCTTCCCCCCCAATTCTTGCAAGCGCTTGTAAGAACACCAGTTGAGTCTTTGGGAGGACCACCCCTCTCTCTCTCTCATCTCTCCAGCGAACCAAGAATGCGGGATTGTGAAATCTTCTCCTCCGCCAGAAGACCCGTCGTGTGTGCGTTTCCTCGTCCAAATGTGTTTGCAAAGAGGTCGTCTCTGCGTTTCAGCATTGTCGTTGTTTGCACACGCGCGATGGGGGGGGCCTTGGCATTGAACGCCATGTCGTTAAACGCCTTCAGACGCCCGGAGAACTTTACAGCGTGGCCTTTCCATCACCGCAAATCACTGCCGGCAATCGTAGGCGGTGGTCTTGCACTCGCCGTTGCGATTTTAGCGATACCGCCACCGGGAATCAATCTGCGTTCATCTTCCTTGATTTCTGTCCGGTCTGCTGCCCTTTACCACCGCGCCGAACGCTCTCTCTTGTGAATTCTTCTCCTGTGTTCCTCTCTGCTTGAGACGCGTCCAGTCATTTCTGTGGCTCGTTGTGTGTGTGAGTGTGTGTGTGAGAAAGATATATCTTTTTCTCCCTCTCTAGATATTGCTTTTGTTCAGCTGAACACTGTGTGTTCTCTTGAAGCCCCCTTTTTGTATATCCTGAGTGAACAGTACTCCGCGTTTTCCCCTTTGTGTCCGACGCGGACGGATCCGTTCAGCGCTCATGCATCCGGAAGTCTTCTATTTGATTAAATGTCTTGCGCGTCTCGCACTGGAGCGGACCGATGGTCGAGTTGGCAACCGGTGCATCTCGGGACGCTATAACACACACACACTGCATATTCTTTCTCCCTTGCACGCACGCGTGCCTTGGGACGTGCGCGCGTGCTTTGCGCCTAACTTGCATCTCAGAGAGAGAGAGAGAGAGAGAGAGAGAGAGAGAGAGAGAGAAAGATATTTTTTCTTTTTGACGACTGGTCAGACGGGAAGACCGTAATCTCTCTGGATAATCACGCCAAACGAGCGGGTCTGCTTGGAAAAAACGAGCGTGTCTCGCAAGGCTCACAACAGACGAAACGTACGGACAAGAGGGCGTCACACGGCTTAGCTTGCTCCGTCCATGGACAGGAGACTAGAGAATACATCTCTCTCGTACATTTAACCGGACCACTTTTATCCGTTGCGTCTCTTCCTCTCTCTCTCTCTCTCTCTCTCTCTCTCTATCTATCTATCTATCTATCTATCTATCTATCTATCTCTCTATCTATCAATCCCTCCCTCCCTCTCTCTCTCTATCTCTCCAGTTCCTTCACGTTTAATATATTGCTTTCCTACTTTCCGACCTGAAGTAGTAGTGATGATGTGACCTTTGCCATTCCATTCCCCATCATCTGGACTGTGTGACGCGGAACGAACCAGTTGGTCAGGTCATCATATATATATATATATATATATATATATATATATATATATATATACACGTGGCCTGTCGTCACACACGAGGTCAGTTGATTATCTCTGCGTCACTTTCACCCTCGTAACATCTGGTGGTGGTTGTTGTTGCCCTCCAGCTATCGCCCGGGATTATCCAGCAGGTGTGTTGTAGGTCCGTGTGTTTTTTTTTTCCCGGGCCCCGAATGGAGGCTTGGTGGCATCCAGAGGGTCTTGTGAGGCTGCTGTTTCTCTCTCTGTCGTGAGCGTCCCGCCCCACCCCACCCACCCTCTCCCATACAAGGGGCTCTCACTTATTAACCCCACCCCACCCTTCTACTTCCTCTCCCCCCTCCAAGTTAAGGTTAGTAGAGCATGGAATGTGAGTGCCCCCTTTCCCCTCCTTTTGCGAGGGATGGGCACGCATCACGCTCGAGCGACCATTCGCGCCAGAAGGATCTGTGTAATGATGATTTCCACGCTTTCATCATTCCACCGCCCTGTGACTCGCACGTGTTCATAATACCGCTTAGTCTGACCATCGCGTCAAGGAGACAGGTGTGATATATATATATATATATATATATATATATATATATATATATATATATATATATATATATATATACACACA
>JAYMFT010169002.1:0-12269 GCA_038088735.1 Panulirus argus | reverse complement strand
GTAACTTTTTCTCTTCTGAACAGTTGCTCCGTTTATACAAGGGATTGATTCGTCCTTGTATGGAGTACTGCTCCCATTTTTGGGGTGGGGTGGTTCTAGCTCTGTTTCCTTACTTGACAGAGCTGAGTCGAAAGCGATTCGACTTATAAGCTGTCCCAGGCTAACTTCCAAACTTGGCACCCTTGCCCTACTCCGAAATGTTGGTTCACTTTCCTTTTTCTATAGGTATTACTTTGGCTTTTGCTCCAGAGAGCTGGCTGTTTGTGCTTCCCCACCACTCGGCAAGCTGCTGCGTCACATGAATATTGTGTGGCTATCGGCAACTCAAGGGTGTGCCGTTTTGATAACCGCTTCTTTCCCTACACGTAGAAGCTTTGGAACTCTCTACCCTCTCATGTCTCTCCCAATATCTATGACCTGGCTCATTTCAAGAGAAAGATTTTTCACTTTTTCAAAAATTTGTAAATACTTTCCCTGTCTTTTTTTTCCCTTTCTCAATTCTCTCTATATATCAATTAATGCCCGTCCTTGATGTAGACTTTTGTTCAGAGGAAAAGAAGTTTCGGCATCTAAACAGGACATCCAGTTTCATAGAGGCAGACTTAGTTATTCCTGTAATGTGGGGTTTCCAAGAAAGAGTGGATGCTACAATAATACAAAGTATGTTCACTGAGTCAAGAGGTGGAATAACAGAATCGTCAAAGGAGAGACGAGAGGTGTAAGGAGTTTTCGATAGAGAGATGAGTAGAAACTGGGTCTTGGTGGCATTAAACTTAACAAGATTTTGTCTACCCCACTGAGGTATCCTGTCCAAGTCTGAGTTTATTGAGGAAGCTGTGTCAAGACGAGATACAGATCGAGTGAGAGAAGAAGAAGCAGATTTGAAGGATGTGGATATAGATGGGGCTGTACTTCGGTGGTTAGGAAATTGGTTAACTGGCCGTGAACAGAGTTGCAATGAATGATCAAGCCTTGGAATGATTAGACGTAACAAGTGGTGTACCATAAGGATCAGTCTTCGTACAAGATCCCTTTTATATATATATTCTAATGATATTGATAATGGGCTGCATTGTAAGATATCAAAACTCGCAGACGATACTAGGTTGTGTAATGCCTCTACAGCAGAAACTGAACGTTTGCATCTTCAAAGGAACACAGACAAACTGATGGACTGGGCTCATTGGTGGCAAATGAGTTTTGATTACGATAAAGTTTTGCATGTCTGTAGTGAAAATAAAAAAGCAAACTACTGTATAGATTCTGTTGAACTTCCAAAGGCTAACAAGGTTAATGACCTGGGTGTAATAATCTCCTGTGATCTAAAGCCAAGTAAACAATACACAGAAGCAGTTAAAGGGGCAAACAAAATTCTTGGATTTATTGGTAGGGCAATCGAATTTAAATCCAGGGAAATGATTCTTACTCTTTACAAGTCACTCGTGCTTTGCCATCTTGCATATTGTGTTTAGTTCTGATCACCCTACTTGAGGAAAGACATAGACAGAATGGAGAGAGTACAGAGACGAGCTACCAAGATAACTCCTAGACTGAGAAACAAGTCCTATGCAAGCCGACTGTACGATTTGAATTTAGTTTAGAAAAGAAATAGTTAGGGGATGATATAATACAGGCATTCAGAATTATGAAAGACTTCGTTAATCTTGATCTAACGACTCGCATAGGGATAGATTCGTCTGATTTCACTCGTAGTAATGGTTACACACTCGTGGGCAAACGTTCTACCTGGAATGAGGCGAAATACTTTTTCTTCAAAAGGTTTGTTAACATATGGAATGATCAGACAATTAGAATGATTTAAAGTTGTGCCACAGATACGTTTAAAAGAGATAAATAATTCGCTTCACATCCACGACTAAGAGTATTTGCGCCTCCTGAGCTACATGAAAAGTTTATAACTTTTTCCGTTTTTAATATGTACGTATTTCTACACTTGCCACACTGGTCTATGATTCTCATTTTTCATCCACTATCACAAACAGCCTTAAAGTGATCCATTGGTCTGTTGCTATCTGAATTTCTTTGAATTCCTTTTTGTACAATACTACTTTGTATGAAGACCATTTAGTCTCTAGTAAGCAACGAAAAAGCGGTAGTTTTACAGGATTATAACAACCTTAGCAGTAATATATTTACTTGACATGTGACCACGAGAAAAGCAGAGTATTCTATTAAAAAAAAAAAATTGCTGTTATAGATAAGTGATTCGTGAACCAGTGCGAGGCGACAGTATTCCATATGTAGTCCTTGCGATGGAAAATGACCAGATAAGCTTTTGTGATGCAGTGAAAATTTAGGTAACGGTGAAGACAGTATCTTATGAACAGAGAAATGGCTTTCTTATCAAACAAACAATTCAATTCTGTGTTCGCTGTTGAAAACTTTGAAATTTGCCACAAAAACACAAAACGTGTTTCCAGTGATATGTTGTGAAAGACTACACTTAACCCTCAATGCTGAGAAGTATTTGGTTGTTTAAAAAAAATAAATCTAAATTAGTCGACTGGTCGGATGATCTCTCACCTACAATACCGAAAGAAAAAAGTCAGCAAATAACGTTTCCTGTCAGTAGCTTAATCAAGAGATCGCTACCGGAAGGTAAAGTGCCGAACAGCCAAGTGTTTGCAAATGAAGCACCAGTTTACAAAATGCTCCTCAGTATATCGACCCATCAGTCTTACTGTAGGTTTAGGTAAAATGCTAAAAACAAGAATTAGGATGAACCTTCTCACTTTTTTGAAGACCAGTAAATTACTAACCGAAAAGCAACGTTAGTTTCCTAAGGAAACGTTCATGCTGAATGATGTTCTATACTACCTGGACTCTCAAAGATCTTTTGATAAGGTACCACATAAAAAAATAGTTGGGTTGATGAGAGTACATGGCATAAGATGTCGAGTATACAGGTGGATAGCGGACTGGCTTACAAGTAGATCAACAGCGAGTGGTATTAAAGAAAGGGAAGCATCCGACTGGCTTCATGTGACAAGTGGGAGGGGGGTACCACAAGCTCAGTCCTTTTTGTTGCCTGCATGTGGTGTGGAGAAGGGACTCATGGGTAGAATGTCATAGATTTGCCAGCAAGCACTAAATCATGTGGTAAAGCCTAAACAGGGGAGATTATCTAATGATTCAGAAGGATTGATGCTCTGATACATCGGACAGAAACGTGGCAATTGGACTATAATGGCAACAGATTCAAAGAAGAATAATGCATTTTCGTGACACGAATTCTAAACACGAATATGAATGTTTGGCGTAAGAAGAAAAAGACCTTGGAGTGCCTGAGAGTGCTCTCTGATCTGAAACGTTGCGAATCCAGTGACCGAAAACACTCAAGACAGACGCGGAGGCACAGAGGCCCGGCTACAATCATGGTGTGAACATTTCCGCTTTGTCCGTTAAATTGTCTGACGATTTTCAGCCACAAAATAAACCATCAGTGGATTTTGGAGTTTTCAATGAGGTTTAAAAAGTCGATACTTGAAATTAATACACTGAGGGACAGTCTCCGTCTGCTGTAGGAATTTTATCACTGTAAGACGAAATGTTATGATTTCTGAAGGAAAACAAGTGTGTTACGTGGAAGAATCTGGGAACGGCACGTAATAATGATAATGATTATACTTATAACCATAAAGTGGCTTAACTCCAGCCCAAGTTGAGTACATGCACTGGAAATGAAAGCAGCACATTGATGAAATAACATTTGGAAATAATGGTGATTCACATTGGCAATAAAACATACAGTACTAATGGTTACCAGTAACGCAGGTACTGTCTTGGGTGAAGGTTCTTCTTGCAATGGTTTCAACACCATCGGACTGTTGGCTTGCGTCTGTGATGGATGACTGCCAACTCAGCGACAGGAAGGTCGGGAGGTACCGATGATTAGTGTTCTTCAGGAGTTTGCTCTCAAATAATGGTCAGGGGAGAGTGCAAACGTTTAACCTTTGCGTAAGTATAAATTCATTAACCGAATAATATCACGTCCAGGGGAATGTGAATGCTTCGGGCATACAGCGTCCAGGGAGTGTAAATGTTTCAGATATGAAGCGTCTAACGGGTATGCATGTCAGGCCAAACGGATCACACACACTTCCTTTCTTCCCGCTCATCGTTCATCGTCCTTGACCAAGGTCCACAGCCACGTCCCTGAGTACCGTCCTTACCCCCGCCTCCCTCGTCATCGTCAACGAGAGCCAGTGTATGTTCACCACGTTAACACATTACTCCCCCAGCACCTCGTATCCTGTTGACGATCCTGCTTGGCAGGACGCGTCCCGGCCGCCTTCTAGATCGGCCAGAGACGTGCAGGGGTCGGTGAGAACAGTGCCACGCTAACAACCTTGCCAATTACTATGGATAACACACCTGCGACCCATGACCCGGGTAGTGGCAGCAGGGGATCACACCTGGCCCGTCGTCCTCAGTGATCACCTCCTTCACTTCGTCCTCTCACTCCTGCAACTCCCCCTTCCTTTCGGATAAGACAAGAAACGTTTCTCACAACGTTCTTATACGTAGATTATTTTCGCTTGCTTGAGAGAAATGGTGAGAATAATTTGAGGGTAAATAAGATTTTAATCGTGCATTTACCTTGCTGGGTAACTAATTAAGAGCTGACCGTGTAACGCGCGTCATACAGCTTCACGCCTCTGGAGTTTGCATGCGTTCCTTAACGTGATATTGTTGGAGATGTTTGTGTCCTGTTGACCATTATTCACCTGGTGTACGTGGAGCAAAGGCCTCTGTGTTCGTCTGTAGGACCGGCGTTGTCCCAACAGATCTGAGGCGTTCATATCCGGAACTGAGCTGTTTCTTTTCCAGGGATCAGGTCTTTTCATCTCCAAAATCATGATCTTTCTCTTATATACTTAATCGCAGTTTAACGTGTTAGCGAGGTAGCGCCAGGAACAGGTGGAAAAAAGACCTCATCCGCTCAACATCCATTCTCTAGCTGTCATGTGGAATGCACCGAATGCGTATGCTCTCGTTCAGTACAGTGACACCACGTCGCTCCCTGCATACCACATGATTGTAGTTCTTATTTATGTCGTCAGGGCTCCAGTCTCATATGGAAGCAGTGTATCGATATCTGACCTCGACTAGAGGAACTAAGACAAAAAGCAACTGCAGAAAGTAAGGAATTATTATAGACTGAAAGCTTGCCTTTCACACAGGATTAGGTCTTGATTGTTGGGAATGATATGAGGGAGTAGAGAGTCCCAGATGTCAGTGATGAGGGGAGAGAAGCAGACGTCACAACGGCTTACCCTTCCACAATGTGTACCTAATGGCGGAGGCACACAGGCAGTTAGTTCTAGGGGAATGAAACGGAAGTAATACCTACAGAAGAGAGAAAGCGAACTATTAGAGAGTGGCATGTGGTATGTGGGTCATTCTAAAGTCAGATTGAGAGGGTAGATAGTTCGAAATGCTTTAGACACAACTTTGTCCAGTAAGCACAAGGAGCGAAAGCCTTTCCAAATCAGTCCTTTTGTTTGTTTAGAGTAGGTGCTCAGAAAAGATTCCATTTTCTATGCAGTCCAAGATGTACTTGTGTAGGGTAGGATTTCTAAGACAGATTAGGACGTAATGGCGGGAACAAGTATGTTTACTGTGTCGAGCAGACGTGCCACAAAATCCAAGAAAGAAGTTGAGGAAATCATATGGAGATTTAAAAAGAGAAATATGAAGAAACTAGATTTTACAGAATAATATGTTACCAGGGTACTTTTTAACCGTTGTGGAATTCCATCCATCCAAGTCCAGATTTAAGGACGTATACGAGACGAGGCATAGATTCAGCAAGTAAAGAGGCTGCCGATCAGAAGGAAATGGAGGAGAGGTAGAGTTGACCCATCAAATTACTCTTTTATCAGTTTGTTAGTTCAGGAAATAAGACCATTGATAAAAAGGAGGAAGAGGATAGGAAAAAGGACAGAGCCTGAGGGACACCGCTGTTGAAAAGGAAGGAAGAGGTTAATCCACTTGTGGTTGTTGACAAGGACCGACCAAAGGGAAAGCTAGTATTAAGAAAACGGGAGGGGGCTGGGAGCTGGTATCCTACCAAATGATTTCGAGATACCAGGGACCATAGAACATGAAATTCCACCATATATCTCTCAAGTCAACATACCGGTGATGAGAGAGGAGGTACTGATTCAAGCAAGATTCGTGAGAAGGAAAGAGATGAGGAGAGTGGCAAACAATTTCGAAGTGGCAACAGTCGTGCAATAGGACAGTCGTTGGAAGGACTTGAAGTGGTATCCTTCAGTAGGTGTTACTGCACCGAGGCACGTCTTGAAGATAGGACCAGGTTTGGAGTTTATCTTTTCTGTCAAGGACGAAACAAGAATAATTGTGCGATTGTTATGTGCGTAAAGCAAAAATACCTGTGCAAGTAGGATATATAAGGGTGTTTGTGTAGGGAGGGTGGAAGTGACTTTGTATTTTTGTCTAGTTGGGTTTGAGTGCATATGGTGTGTTTGTTTTATGGTTTGCTTAAGGCGTATTTGTTGTGTGGTGTGGTGTGGCCGTTGTGTGGTTGTGGGTGTAGTGTGGCCATTTGTGAGTGGGATGTGGTGTGGCCGTTATATGGTTTTTGTGTGGTGTGGCCGTTGTGTGCGTGTGATGTGGCATGGTCATTGTGTGGATAGGATGTGGTGTGGCCGCTGTGTGGATGTGGTGTGGCCATTGTGTGGATGGGATGTTGTGTGGCCGTTGTGTGTGTGTGTGTGTGTGGTGTCATATGATCGTTGTGTGGGTGTGGTGTGACCGTTGTGTAGGTGTGGTGCGGTGTGGCCGTTGTGTGGATGGGATGTGGTGTGACCCTTGTGTGGGTGAGGTGCAGTGTGTCCGTTGTGTGGATGTGTTGTGGTGTAGCCTTTGTGTGGGTGGGATTTGGTGTGGCCGTTGTGTGGGTGTGGTGTGATGTGGTCGTTCTGTGGTTGTGGTGCGGTGTGGCCGTTGTGTGGGCGTGGTGTGGTGTGGCCGTTGTGTGCGTGTGGCGTTGTGTGGCCATTGTGTGGGTGTGATGTGGTGTGGCCGTAATGTGGGTCTGGTGAGGTGTGGTCATTGTGAGGATGTGGTGTGGTGTTGTGTGGCCTTTGTGTGGGTGTGGTGTGGTGTGGCCATGTACGTGTGGTATAGTGTGGCCATTGTGTGGGTATGGTGTGGTGTGGCTGTTTGCGGGTGTGGTGTGGTGTGGCTGTTGTGTTGGTGTGGTGAGGTGTGGTCATTGTGTGGATGTAGTGTGGTGTGGCCGTTGTGTGCGTATGGTGTGGTGTGGCCATTGTGCGGGTTTGGTGTGGTGTGGCCGTTGTGTGGTTGAGGTGTGGTGTGGTCATTGTGTGGGTGTGGTGTATTGTGGCTGTTGTGTGGGTGAGGTGTGGCCGTTGTGTTGGTGTTTTGTGGTGTGGCATTTGTGTGAGTGTTTTGTGGTGTGGCATTTGTGTGAGTGTTTTGTGGTGTGGCCGTTGTGTGCATGTGGAGTGATATGGTTGTTGTGCGGGTGTGGTGTGGCCGTTTTGTGGACGGGATGTGGTGTGATCGTTGTGTGGGTGGGATGTGGTGTGGCCGTTGTGTGGTTGTGGGTGTGGTGTGGCCGTTATGTGGGTGGGAAGTGGTGTGGCCGATGTGTGGTTGTGGGTGTGGTGTGGCCGTTTTATGGGTGAGATATGGTGTGACCGTTATATGGGTGTGTTATGGTGTAGCCGTTGTGTGGATGTGGTGTAGTGTGGCTATTGCGTGGGTGGGATGTGGTATGGCTGTTGTATAGGTCTGGTGTCGTGTGGCCGTTGTGTGACTGTGGTGTGGTGTGGCCGTTATGTGGGTGTGGTATGATGTGGCCGTTGTGTAGGTGGGATGTGGTGTGGCCTTTTTGTGGTTGAGATGTGGTGTAGCTGTTGTGTGGGTGTGGTATGGTGTGACCATTGTGTGGGTGTAGTGTAGTGTGGCCGTTTTGTGGGTGTGGTGTGGCTGTTGTGTGGGTGTGATGTGGCCGTTGTGTGGGTATGGTGTAGTGTGGCCGTTATGTGGGTGTGGTGTGGTGTGGCCGTTGTATGGGTATGGTGTGGTGTGTCTGTTGTGTGGGTGTGGGTTGGTGTGGACGGTGTGTGAGTGGGATGTGGTGTGGCCGTTGTGTGGATGTGTTGTGGTGTGGCCTTTGTGTGGGTGGGATGTGATGTGGCCGTTTTGTGGTTGTGGTGTGGTGTGGACGTTGGTGGGTGTGGTGTGATGTGGTCGTTGTGTGGGTGTGGTATGGCTGTTTTGTGGGTGGGATGTGGTGTGGCTGTTGTGTAGGTGTGGTTTGGTGTGACCGTTGTTTGGGTGTGGTGTGATGTGCCCGTTGCGTTTGTGTAAAGTGGCCGTTGTGTGGTTGTGGTGTGGCCGTTGTGTGGGTGTAATGCGGTGTGGCTGTTTTGTGTGTGTGGTATGGTGTGGCTGCTGTATGGGTGTGGTGTGGCGTGGCCGTTGTGTGGGTGGGATGAGGTGTGGCCGTTGTGTGGTTGTGGCGTGATCGTTGTGTGCGGTTGGTGTGGTGTGCCCGTTGTATGGTTGTGGTGTGATGTAATCGTTGTGTGGGTGTGGTTTGGTGTGCCCATTGTGTGGGTTTGGTGCGATGTGGCCGTTGTGTGGGTGTGGTGTGGTGTGGCTGTTGTGTGGTTGTGATGTGGCGTGACCGTTGTGGGGTGTGTGTGGTGTGACCGTTGTGTGAGTGTGGTGTGGTGTGGCCATTGTGTGGATGTGATGTGGTGTGGCCTTTGTATGGATTTGGTGTGGTGTGGCTGTTGTGTGAATGTGGTGTGGTGTGGCCATTGTGTGGGTATGGTGTGGTGTGGCCATTGTGTGGGTGTGGTGTAATGTGATCGTTGTGTGGGTGTATAGTGGTGTGGCCGTTGTGTGGGTGTGGTGTGGTATGGCCTTTTGTGGGTGTGGTGTGGTGTGGCCATTGTATGGATGTGGTGTGTGTGACCGTTGTGTGGGTGTGTTTGGTATGGCCGTTGTGTGGGTGTGGTGTGGCGTGGCCATTGTATGGTTGTGGTGTGGTGTGGCCGTTGTGTGGGTGTTTGTGGTGTGACCGTTGTGCGGGTGTGCTGTGGTGTGGCCATTTTGTGGATGTGGTCTTTTGTGGCCGTTATGTGGGTATGGTGTGGCCTTTAAGTGGGATGTGGTGTGACCGTTATGTGGGTGTGCGTGTGGTGTGGCCGTTGTGTGGGTGTAATGTGGTGTGATCGTTGTGTGATTGTGGGTGTGATGTTGCCGTTGTGTGGTAGTGGTGTGGTGTGGCCGTTGTGTGGATGTGATGTGGTGTGGCCGTTGTGTGGGTGTGGTGTGGTGTGGCCATTAAGTGGGTGTGATGTGGTCATTATGTGGGTGGGATGTAGTGTGACTGTTTTGTGGGTGTGGGTGTTGTGTGGCCGTTATGTGGGTGTGGTGTGGTTTTTGTGTGGGTATGATGTGGCCGTTGTGTGGGTATGGTGTGGTGTGACCGTTGTGTGGGTTTGATGTGGTGTTGCCGTTGTATGGGTATGATGTGTTGTGGCCGTTGTGTGCGTGTGGTTTGGTGTGGACGTTGTGTGGTTGGAATGTGGTGTGCTCGTTGTGTGGGTGTGGTGAAATGTGGCCGTTGTGTGGATGTGGTGTGGTGTGGTCTTTGTGCAGGTGGGATGTGACGTGGCCGTTTTGTGGTTGTAGTGTGGTGTGGTGTGGTCGTTGTGTGGGTGTGGTGTGATGTTGTCGTTGTGTGGGTGTGGTGTGGCCGTTGTGTGGGTGTGTGTGGTGTAGCCGTTGTGTGAGTGTAGTGTGGTGTGGCTATTGTATGAATGTGGTGTGGTGTGGCCGTTGTGTGGGTGTATGTGGTGTGGCCGTTGTGTGGGTGTGTGTGGTGTGGCCGTTGTGTGGATGTGTTGTGGTGTGGCCATTGTATGGATGTGGTGTGGTGTGGCCGTTGTGTGAGTGTGTGTGGTGTGACCGTTGTGTGTGTGTGGTGTGGTGTTGCCTTTGTGTGGATTTGGTGTGGTGTGGCTGTTGTGTGAATGCTGTGTGGTGTGGCCATTGTGTGGGTATGGTGTGGTGTGGCCATTGTGTGGGTGTGTTGTGATGTGATCGTTGTGTAGGTGTATAGTGGTGTGGCCGTTGTGTGGGTGTGGTGTGGTATGGCCGTTTTGTGGGTGTGGTGTGGTGTGGCCATTTTATGGATATGGCGTGTGTGACCGTTGTGTGGGTGTGTGTGGTGTGGCCGTTGTGTGGGTGTGTTGTGGCGTGGCCATTGTATGGTTGTGGTGTGGTGTGGCCGTTGTGTGGGTGTGTGTGGTGTGGCCGTTGTGTGGGTGTGGTGTGGTGTGGCCATTTTGTGGATGTGGTGTTTTGTTGCCGTTATGTGGGTGTGGTGTGGCCGTTAAGTGGGATGTGGTGTAACCGTTGTGTGAGTGTAGTGTGGCGTGGCCATTGTATGGATGTGGTGTGATGTGGCCGTTGTGTGTGTGTGTGTGTGTGTGTGTGTGTGTGTGTGGTGTGAACGTTGTGTGGGTGTGGTGTGGTGCGGCCATTTTGTGAATGTGGTGTTTTGTGGCTGTTATGTGGGTGTGGTGTGGTGTGGCCGTTAAATGGGATGTGGTGTGACCGTTATATGGTTGTGGGTGTGGTGTGGCCGTTGTGTGGGTGTATTGTGGTGTGGTCGTTGTGTGATTGTGGGAGTGGTGTTGCCGTTGTGTGGGTGTGGTGTGGCGTGGCCGTTGTGTAGGTGTGGCAGTGGTGTGGCCGTTGTGTGGGTATGGTGTGGTATGGCCGTTTTGTGGGCGTGGTGTGGTGTGGCCGTTGTGTGGGTGTGGTGTGGCTTTTGTGTGGGTGTGATGTGGCCGTTGTGTGGGTATGGTGTGGTGTGACCGTTGCGTGAGTTTGATGTGGTGTGGTCGTTGTATAGGTATGGTATGTGCCCGTTGTGTGCATATGGTTTGTTGTGGACGTTGTGTGGTTGGGACGTGGTGTGCTCGTTGTGTGTGTGGTGCTGTTTGGCCGTTGTGTGGATGTGGGGTGGAGTGGCCTTTGTGCAGGTGGGATGTGATGTGGCTGTTTTGTGGTTGTGGTGTGGTGTGGTCGTTGTGTGGGTGTGGTGTGATGTGTTCGTTGTGTGGGTGTGGTGTGGCCGTTCTTCGGGTGCGGTGTGGTGTGGCCGTTATGTGGGTGTGGTGTGGTGTGGTGTGATCGTTGTTTGGGTGTGGTGTGATGTGCCCGTTGTGTGGGTGTAAAGTGGCCGTTGTGTGGATGTGGTGTAGCCGTTGTGTGGATGTGGTGTAAAGTGGCCGTTGTATGGGTGTGGCGTGGCGTGGCCATTGTGTGGTTGGGATGGGGTGTGGCCGTTGTGTCGTTGTGGTGTGGTGTGGTCGTTATGTACGTGTGGTGTGGTGCGGCCGTTGTGTGGTTGTGGCGTGATGTAGTCGTTGTGTGGGTGTGGTTTGGTGTGGCTGTTGTGTGTTTTTGGTGCGGTGTGGCCGTTGTGTGGGTGTGGTGTGGTGTGGCTATTGTGTGGGTGTGGTGTGGCCGTTGTGTGCGTGTGGTGTGGTGTGGTCATTGTGTTGGTGTGGTGTGGTGTAGCCGTTGTTTGGGTGTTGAGTCGAATGGCCGTTGTGTGGGTGTGGTGTGATTTGGCCGTTGTCTTCTTGTGGTGTGGTGTGGCCATTGCGTGGATGTGGTGTGGTGTGGCCGTTGTGTGGGCGTGTTGTGGTGTGGCCGTTGTGTGCATGTGGTGTTATGTTGGCATTGTATGGCTGTTCTGTGATGTGGCCGTTGTGTGGGTGTGCTGTGTCGTGGTCGTTGTGTGGATGTGGTGTGGTGTGGCTGTTGTGTGGGTGTGGTGTGGTGTGGACGTTTTGTGCGTGGAGTGTGGTTTGGCCATTGTGTGTTTGTGGTGTGGTATGGCCGGTGTGAGGGTGTGGTGTGATGTGGTCGTTCTGTGGGTGTTGTGTGGCCGTTTTGTGGTTAGGATGTGGTGTGGCCTTTGTGTGGTTGTGGTGTGGTGTGACTGTTGTGTGGGTGTAGTGTGGTGTGGCCGTTGTGTCGGTGTGATGTGACATGGCCGTTTTGTGGGTGTGGTGTGGTGTTGTGTGGCCATTGTGCAGATGAAGATGGTTGTGGCCATTATGTGTTTATGATTTTGTGTGGCCATTGTGTGGTTGTGGTGTGGTGTGACTGTTGTGTGGGTGTAGTGTGGTGTGGCCGTTGTGTCGGTGTGATGTGACATG
>JAYMFT010169001.1:0-26262 GCA_038088735.1 Panulirus argus | reverse complement strand
GAAACAGACGAAGAAAGACCCATCCCCCCACATACACACATATATACATACATGCACATATATGCACAGCACATATACATACATACCAACATATACATATATACATACATAAACATATACATGCATATACACATGTACATATTCATACTTGCTCGCCCCCATCCACTCCTGATGCCACCCTGCCCCAAGGGAATTAGCATTGCCACCCCTCGCGCAGGCGAGGTAGCACCAGGAGACAGATGAAACAGCCACATTCATTCACACTCAGTCTCTAGCTCTCATGTATAATGCACTGAAACCACAGCTCCCTTTCCAAAAATTGCATAACAGTATTCAACCAGTGTAAAACTCCCTCAAAGAAAGGACAATGTTCATGACTTTAACAAGCAGAGGAAGAATAACATTACTACATCACATATTAGGCTATCATACCAGTCAATAAATTTTCCCAATACCCTGTTCATTAGAATACAACTACTCTGGGAGAGGATTTCTGGATAAAATAGGAAGTGTTCAGAAATGCTAAGGTAGGAAGAATGTTTGCAAAAATATAGATGACTACAGAAAGTGCTTATTTACCTCTTATCAACACAATCCATGAGGTGTTTAGCATTCAGAGAGAAAAGGCAAATTCTCAGCGTGGTCCAGATGTTATCAGACACAGCTCGGGATGATTCCTTCCCACCAGGTCCTCGTCCTGCTGCCTGCATATTCAGGGCCTCTAAGAAGTGCTCCATTGCTTCCCTATGTTATATGAATTAAAGAAAAGACTTTGAGAACACTGAATGGACACCACAAAGTTCACTTTGAGTGCATGAATCAGAAAATATGCCTAGTTTCAAAAATTATTTTCTCTCTTTAAGTGAGCAGTCATTTCCAAAGATGTTCCAAAACTGCTTACAGAGTAAGCCAAAACATTTTTTCTCAGTCAAGCCATATAATGGTTCAGATGAGCAAAGGGCAGGAGAAATGATGTATTTAACCTGTCTCCTAAAATGTGCCACATAGATAAGCTGGCAACCAATACATGACAAATCAAGCTATTTGACAAAGGCCATTAGATCCACCTTTGAGTGGAGTACACATCTATGAATACCTATGGTGAGATGTGCCAAGGTGGCTGGGCTAAGGAGTGGAGGAACAAATTCCTTTAAAATAACTATTCAGTAACAAACACAAGAAGAATACTGATGCATGTCTGAGTAAGAACATATGAGCTACAAAGAAAAGTTCTACATTATCACCCATGCAGCGCGAACTTCAACTGAAGACTCCAAAATTGACACTTTAAGCATAAAAACACACAAAGATCACCCCAGTGAGCCTCCAACCATCAATTAACTGTAATCTACTTCAGACAATTCCCATATGCTAACAGTACTAGGAGCTTATATCAATAGATTAAACATCAAAGGTGTTCTCTAATGCTTCCTGAATTAAATGAGATTACAACACCTAAACACCTATGAGAAAATAATATAAGATTTTGCAGCTGGCAGGGCCAGTACATGGCACTAATTGTATAATGTAATTAACTATCTTTACATTTACCTATTCATGCAGTCCAAGAAGGGAGTATTGCACTTGTGGGGGCACTTCTCTCAAAAATTCTCTACCAAAATCAGTTTCTTAAACTTCTGTATGCTGCCTCCATTCACTATTTCTCTGTATGCTGACTCCATTCACTATTTCATTGCTTGCCTTGTTTTAGTTATCCACTAACCTGCTACTCAACAGTACTTCCCTAAATCCTTGCTAATAAGGGTTTCTTTCTCAGCTTCCTGGTAGCTCTCTCTCTGCATCTTACAGAGAGTTGATTGCCATCAAAAACATCAACTAATTTAGAAAATCAAAGACTGTGATCAGGTCACTCCTTACTCTTCTATCCTCATTTGTGGGTAACTCATGAGTCTACAACCATTCACAGTAGTTCAGCAAAGTTGATCCTTTTCACTTTCCTTTGGAACCTCTCATTTAGATTTTTATGCCTCTTAAGTGCAGTGACCAAACTTGGGACACACATTCTAGTTTTGGTCTGCCATACATTAAGGACAGCTTGCTGAGCATTTCCTTCTCCTTGTACTTAAACTCAGCTCTAAGATTTACCAGTAGCCAGTCCGACTCAACAATCCTCAAGCACTGAAGCTAAGCATTTCATTAGACTTGGCTTCATTTCTAACTACTTTAAATTTTCTATTAGAAATTCCTTGATCAATATTCCTGTTTTACCTAGTTACTTTGAGTGTAGAGTGAAAAAGCAAGAAACAAAATTATAAGTGCAGAAGTTCATGTTTCATTTCAACACACAGGACTTGGGGTGTAAAACAAAAACAAGTTGCTAGGAACATAAGAGGTGAGTAATGCCACTGAGGCTGTGTATATCAGGTCCACCATATCAAATTGGAAATGTAGCAATGTTTCTGTGGCTTATCTCATCAAAAGCCTACGCAAATTCAAGAAAAACAGTACCCATTCTCCTTTCTTTCAATTTTGCTTTTTAATATCACTATTGTAGTATAGTTGGCATGAATGAGTACTTCATACCTACAATTGCTTCCAATCGATCAAATTTACATACCTGTACTTCTTTATCATTCTTTTAAATACTTCAATTATGTGTGACATCAAGCTAACTGGTCTATACAGTTCTGGTAAAAATTCCGTCTATTTTTACCTATATCTCTCCGGGAACTCCCATCAAGGGGTTGGCCATGGGAAAAGAGTCTCCACTTATACCTGTCATTACACACCTCCCTCACATAAACCATTCCGTACATTCTTCCACCATTTCTCTCCCACACTATTTCCCCATGTCACATGTGGTTTTCTTCTCACACCAACCTCTTTAACTGTGTTCTTATACACACTCCTTTCCATCTCAAAGTATTGTGTTTTACCCACTCCCCCACTCCACAACTCATTCCCTTTACATTCCATTCCGTACCAAATCTCTCAAACACAGCCTCTTTTTTTTCTTCATTCCGTCTAGTCATACAACTGGTTCCTCTCAAATAGCTCATTACACAGCCTGGATTCTTGACCTCTGTGACTCATTCCTTGTCCATGTTTTGGCTGCATAGGTCAAGGTCAGGAGGTGATTTGGGCATGTGGAAAGAATGCAAGATGAGGTTTACAAGGAGAGCCTATGATAGCATGATGAAAGAGGCTGGTGTGAGGGGAAGACCACCTATGACATTGGGAAATAGAGTGGAAGAATAATGGAGGAAGAGAAATGGTGAAAGATGGTGTGGAATGTTGTATGCAAGGGAGGCCTCTAAGGACTGGGATTAATGGTGACATTTGCTGGGGCCACCCCCTGATGGATGTTCCCAAAGGGAACAGACATCAGAGATATAAATGGATAGATATTTAAAAAAATTGACCTAACCCTAAAGATAAAATGGTATGGCTGACCAAACTACTTCTGTCCATCCCCAAAAATACCAATGCAGAAAACTGAATAACCCAAGAGAAGATGATAGCAGTTGGCTGGATCGCTTGGTTCAACCCTGAGGTTATGATGGCTGGGTGAACTGAGTAAAATAGCCCAACTTTAAAAGGAAATACAGCACTGTATAGGAAACTGCCTGAACTGATCCACAGACATAAATAAAGAGCTAAATAATCAAGCAGACCATTTATCTTACCAGATTCTCACTCACAAATGTTTGGGCTTTTAAAAATTTAACAAAATTATAAGGAACAAATTCATAAATCAATGCTATTATGGGGTTACTTAAATGTAATACAATGGAGAATCAAAATCTTGAGCCAAAATTATATCACTAATTACACTGCACATACCTAGGTCCTTCTGACAGTTAAAAACTTAAGAATTTTAAACACTTCCTCTTTACGGTGGGTTGGAACAAAAACATGATCAGAAGTATCCTGCTGATGCCGATCTGGATCCTGTTCCCTCAAGGCCAGCTTGATTTCCACTATTAAGCAGTGCTTCAGTTAACTTAAAAGCCACATCAGCTTTAAAAAGGATGGTGACGCTTAAACCCTTCAAAGATTCTACATTTCAAACATCGAAAAGGGCGAATCTTATGATTATGACAAAACTTTAAAAACCCTATGGGTCTCATATCTGCAAAGGGAAGAACGTATTTTGTACAAACATATTAAAAAATATATTGTTTTAATATGAGGATGACATTTTTCATATGACTTTAATATAAGCTTCATGAATCCTCATCCAATCACTGTGTGCTGTGAACAAATAAGGATTTATAAGTTTATAGCTTACTAATAGTTTTTGTTTGGCAAGTTGCGAGAAGAGGTGCAAGTGGTGGCAGCAATACACAGTGATTCAAATGACACTGTCCAATAAATAAACTGACTAATAAAGATTATATTACCTATGAGCTCCAAGGCTGATACAAGAAATGCCAAGATTATACCGACATCTTATAAATCCTGGAGCGATCTCTAAGGCATTGCGGTATGCATCAATGGCCTCCTCAGAACGTTCACTGTTAGCTAATGTGGCACCCAGCTTGTTCCATAATTTGGCATCCTGGGAAATAAAAGTATGTAAAACACAAAAATCACTTCATCTTTAACATTTAATATGTGTTAAAAGTACAATTTAGTTTAATGGGCAACACATTGGAGTTTACTATAGCATATCTAAGCCCTAAGTCTGATGATAAATTCCTTAACTGTTATGAATGGAGCTGGGTAAAGTCCTCTATAAATGATGTTACAGTTAATCTCATTTTGCCTTCATGATTTATGAAGGCATTTGCTTCTCCAGTTTTTGATAATTGAACCTAATTCTGCATAATATAAGGAATAACACACCCCTCAATTGGGTCAAGAATGACTAACTTAATTGTTTTATCTTCACTGTACGATGCTACCCTTTAAACTTCAGCACATGCAGAGTGAAAATCAAGATGACATTTCATGAAGATATAAGGATATGAATTGAATGGTTCTAAGTGAAATTGGTCTTTGGCAGGGATGTGTGATGTCACTATGGTTATTCAGTCTATTTATGAAAAGGGTGGTGAGGAAGGTAAACACAAGAGTCTTGGAGATAGGCGTGAGAATGCAGTCTGAGGGAGATGAGATGGCCTGGGAAGTGATTCAATCACTGTTTGCTGATGATACAGCACTGCCAGCAGATGTGAGTGAGAAATTGTAGAAGTTGGGAACTGAGTATGGAAGGGTGTGTGAAAGGAGAAGGTGGAGAGTGAATGTGATGAATGTGAATAAAAACAAGGTTATTGGGTTCAGCAGGACTGAGGGAAAAGTTAGTTGGGATGTGAGTATGAACGGAAAAATTGGCAGAAGTGAAGTGTTTTAGGTACCTGGCAGTGGACATGGCAGCGAATGGAATCAAGGAAGATGAAGCGAGTCATATGGTAGGGGAGGGGGACGAGGTTCTGGGAGTACTAAAGAATGTTTGAAAAGAGAAACATTATCTGGGAGGGCTAAAACAGGCATGCTTGAAAGAACAGTATCTATATTTCTGATGCCTGTTCCAATTGGAACGCCCTCAAAGAGTCTCCATAACTAAAGAACTCCAGTGCTTCTTCTTAGCCTTTAATAACTCATCCTTAACAGACCACTGGCAGAGGGCAAGTCTAGCGTAGTGGTTGCAGAGGCTCTAATCTAATGTTCCTAATGATTACTTCTATCTAATGCTCCTACCAAATGTTTCTACCTAATAATCCTGCCTCATTCTTCCTACCTACTACTTCTATCTACTGATCCTACCATTTTGCCAAAAGGCAGGGCTAGTGCATAGTGCTCACCGCAGGAAAAGCTAGAGTTACAAAGAATAAGCTGCATGAGTTGTATTGTCAAGTGTTACATATGACAAGGTGAGATTGTATGTTTGTGGACAGAATGCCAGTAGTCCACACGTTAGTGAGGCAGAAAGAAAAAACAGCTACCTGGGTCAGAAGAGTGCAACTTGACAATGACTACAGTGCTGGCTCAACAATACTATACTGATGCGAGGCATGGGCTATAGATAAGGCTGGGCGGATGAGGGTGGCTGCAGTGGAAATGACAAGTTTGAGGACAATATGTGGTGTGAGGTGGTTTGATCAAGTAATGAACGGGTAAGAGTGATGTGTGGTAATACAGTGAGTATGGATGAGAGAGCAGAAGAGGGCATGCTGAAATGGTTCAGACATAAGAAGCCAAAGAGTGAGAAAAGGTTGGTAAAGAAGATACATGAGGAAAGGTGGATAAAGATGATACATGTGTCAGCAGTGAAGGGGATATGGAGGATGGAGAGACCAAGCTGGAGATGGAAGGATGGAATGAAAAAGATTTTGAGCAATTGGGGCGTGAACATGCAAGAGGGTGAAAGGCGTGCACAGAATAAGAGTGATTTGGAATGATATGTTATACAGGGGTCAACGTGCTGTCAATGGACTGACACAGGGCATGTGAAGTGTCCAGGTAAAAAATAGAAAAGGACTGTGGGGCTTGGTTGTGGATAAGGAGCTGCAGTTTCTGTGTTTTACACAGGATAGCTCAATCATGGATTTGAGCAGATGTGGCCTTTCTTAATCTGTTCCTGATGCTACCTCGCCTACATGGGAAACAGCAATCAAAGTTCAAAAGACTGTATGATAGCACAGAGTGCTCACGAAATGAGGCCCCACAGTGTAAACCTTCCTCTCCATACAGCACACATAGGTAATTACTTTTGAAGCCACCATTTTCTTAATCCTTTCCCTGCATCATTAGATTTCAGACATCTCCCAATGTTCCTTCACAAGTCTCTTTTCCAAGCTAACTCACTTTCACCATCTATATCATTTCCTCTTTTCCAAAAACCTATATAAATCTTCTCCCCATCTCCACCAAGAAATAATCAGACATCCCACTAGCTGCTTCTCTCTGCATAATTACATCCAAGAGTCTCTCCTCAGCACATCTATCAATTAGTACGTAATCCAATAATCCCAACTGACCATCTTTCCTGCTCATCCACATATAGTTATGTACGTTCTTCTCTTTAAACAAGGTAAATCCAATCACCAGTCCTTTTTCAGCACACAACTCCACAAGCTCTTCACCATTTCCATTCACTTTGCTGAACACCCCATGCTCCACATTACACCCTCACCTATGACATTACTCTCTTTTGCATTTAAATTGTCTTTCACTAACACTTGCCTCTCTCCATCTTTCTCCTCATAGCAAGGAATGAGCACAAATAATTACCCATCTCTTGTAATCCATTTTCAGTTTTACCCACACCAGTCTGGAACTTATTTTCTTACTTTCTTTCAAACTCTCTCACAACTTTTGCTTCAGCAGTAATGCTACCCCTTACTTAGCTCTCACCCTTACAATAACCCTGACTTTACCCCTTAGGCATTCTAAAACCATATTTCTCCCTTACCTTTGAGCTTTGTTTCACTCTGAGATAGAATAGTTACTAATGTGCTACATAATTCTTTTCTTTATGACAAAGACTCTGGTCGAGGACATATGCCTTCCTTCTTGCCAACGTCTTGTATGGAGGTTACCAACTTAAAAGTGTGTATCAAGAGGTTCTGCTATGGTAGGGCCAGAGCATAACTCACACCATACATCTTGTTCGATGAATAACACCAGAATTGTTTCTCTCTGCCACCAAACACATTACATAACAGTTAAACCAAGGCTCAACCATACAACTAGTTTTCTTTCAGACGTTTCTGCAGTTCTCTGGGGGAAGAGCCCTTTAAGCTTAAAGACTTACTGTGGGAGAACAACAGAGGTTAAGAAAATAATGAAGATGTGAACATAAAAGAAGGAAAGAAGTACAATGCTTATGAGAAAACAGAAAATCAGGTCTGCCCCAGATGCTAAGTTTTAATGATATATTCATTAAAACCAGTAATCCTGACATGGAGGATGCTGGACAATTCGAACCATCATTTCAAAAATCTCAAGTTAGAAAGGTAGCCATTCACTGGCTGTTTGCTGTCTACATCCTATTGCTGTTGTTTAACATCACATAACTGTACTGCTAAGTATAGGCACATATACTTGAAATTACCAACAAGCCATCTAATGCTGCTTGGAATTTGCTATGTGGATGGAACCTACAATAGTAAGCTTAACTATGTCATGTGCCAAATTCATTCTGAATAGTTCCTTGTACCATCTAAGAGCAAAAGGTAACAACAGCAGATTCTATCTTGCTTAAAGCAAGAAATAGGGGCTATCCTCATTGCTTTCCCTGTTATTCTGAAAAGCATCATCACAATGTTGCTCTACCAGAGGAAGTCCGGTCACTCATATTGAATGGCTTTTCATCATCCACATTACCTTAATACCTTTACATTATATCTTACACCTCAGAAAAATTTAAACATGTTCTTTGATAACTTGGACATGAAAATCTGTTGTATACTGGAAGTTTCTTAAAAACCTTTTTTTGTTATCTTTTTCCATATTATTTCCTCTAAACACAAGATACACAGAACAAACAGATACATAATCCCAATGGCATAACTAAGAGCTTTCCATAATCAGCCAACCTGTTATTAAAATTCTCTGTTAAGTAAAATCTAGAACTGTAGAACTGATGATCACATGTTCTTATTAGTGACAAACATGCTGAATATGGATGCTGATTGAGGATAGCTTAGTAAGGCACAGACTAATATGAAGGGAGCAGGGTGTAACAGCTTGCCTACAGTGACCTTGACTGCCAAGTCGTTACCTTTCATCAAAAATTAATTTTAAGGGAAAAAGCTCCCAACAGGAATTCAAACTGGCTTAATTAAGGTGACAATCCCCATGGGAAGGCAAAATTACTCATATGAAGCACTCTCGTTTCCTATATATGTTGTTCTGCAATCACCTTATAAACATAATAAAATCACAGTGAATGTCTCTTGCATCTGTATGTAAAGTACAGATATTAAGGATCAAACATGACATGGCACCTAAAGTGTCAAGTAAAGTTTAGATAGGCTGGAGTCATGTTAGAAAGTGAGCTGACAAAGGCAGTTCTACATACTATTCCGTGTCACCCTGGACTCACACATACTTCTCTATAGGTAGAGATAATTACAGGAAGACCAAGCGAGTAGACTCTTACCTTTGGTCGAACACTTAATGCAGCATGGAAGCAATCAACAGCCTTTTCATATTCTCCTGTAAGGTTGAACAGCACCCCAAGTCCACACTGGACATCTGCATCTATATTTTCAGCAGGTCGTTGATTTGCTGCCGCAATATACAAATCCTGTACTTCTTGTATCAACTCCCTGTAAACAGAGGGCTGACCTATGTCAGTTGTACATTTTTTTCAACAGAACTGATTTGATATTTTCATTACATTATTTTTTCATGCCACACTGTCATGCCTGCATTATGAAAATCAAATAAAAAATCAATACTTGGTGAATATGGAAGGTGGTTAGACAGAAAAAAGGCCTCCTTAACTTCAGGCAGATGACAAGCTTGATCACACAGAACAAATACAGTCCAATTCTGATTATCAGAATTATTAAATTATCAAATTTCCTTCTTAATCATTCACTTTTGAAAATAATCAATAAAATAATCCAACAGCAAGTTTCTTCTCTTCAGCAAGACTCAGGATTAATTCTAGTGGAGTTAAAACATTGTCATATATTTCTTCTATCTATGTCTCTGATGCCTGTTCCCAACAGCAACTCCCTCAAGGGGGTGGCCACAGTAATAAAGTCTCCATAACTACTGAACTTCAGTGCCGCTTTTTAGCCTTTAATGCCTCACCCTTAACATGCCACTGGCAGAGGGCAACTCCAATGCAGTGTTTGCATAGGCTCTTGCCTAATGTTCCTACAGACTACTTCTACATAACGCTCCTTAATGTTCCAGCCTAATACTTCTATCTAATGTTCCTACTTAATGTTCCTTCCTACTTCAACTATTTATTCCTCATACAATTTTGCCAAAAGGTAGGGTTAGCATATAGTGCTCACCACAGGAGACCCTTCCGATATCCAGTAAGGTAGTACCAATAATATATATATTCTGCCATGAAATATCTTGATGTTTACCAAATTTTCCATGCAGTATACTTTGAGTAATGGAAGAGAATAATGTACAATGTAACTTTCCTCTCTGAATGTCTGCAGAATTAGGATACTTCGACTTAAAAAGGAATTACAAACACTTGGAAAATATATGAACATAACTGGAGAGATACTCTCAAGTGTATATTCCTTCTTGTGTGACTCTGCTATCAGCAAGAGAGAGGGCTCAGGTAGCAGAGTAATGGCCCCTCCCACAACCCCTTAAAATTTAAGATATACTCCTCCAACTACACTTTCTTGTGTGACTCTGCTATCAGCCAGTGGGTAGCTTAGGTAGTAGTGTATTGGCACCTTCCAATACCCCAGCTAACTCAAAGAATATTCCAACCCCTACCCTTGATGCAACCCATTAGGTAGTAGGCTGTTGACAGCAGCCTCCAGGGTGGTACTACCGTCCTGACTGAGGAGCGTTAAAGTGGAACCTGGAACAATCTTACACTCTCCATGTTAAAACTGTTGGCCTTTCTTTGTCTCATCAAAATGGGACTACAGGGATATTCCTTCCATCTTCTCCTTACAAGGGCCATAAACCTACTTAAATCTTGATTATTTCCTTCTTATAAGCACTCCTGCATGTTAAAACTGTTGGCCTTTCTTTCTGTCTCATCAAAACGGGACTACAGGGATATTCCTTCCATCTTCTCCTTACAAGGACCATAAACCTACTTAAATCTTGATTATTTCCTTCTTATAAGCACTCCTGCCACCTCCTCCCTGCTCAAACAATTTTAAGCATTATCATGACAGAGTCCAACAAATCTTTAGCCCCTAATCCCTGGCATCATGGGGTGCTAAGAATCTCCAGGTTTCCACCTGACTCTACTGCCAATGAGGGGGAGGGCTCAAACAGTAGTAGTATCAGCCCCTCCCATGACTTTTCCCTTTCTGTTAGGCCTTCCTCTTTTTCCATCTGTCTAGTACCTCTCCTAATATCTTACTCCTCTCCAAGACAAAGTTGTCAAATGATATTTTCACTAGCCCCCTTTTCATATCTAACTATACTCTCCACTCAATATTACAGTTCAAAAAAAGGTAGTGTTTGTGCTTATTTCAACATCAGCACACCTGTTGCATGCTTCAAGGGCCCTGTCCCTAAACTTTGATGTTATGTGTCTCAAGGTCTGTCTCATACCTACCACACTTTTTCTGTTTCACAATTGCTTCTAATTCCACAAAGTTTATATCTTTCTTCAACAACTGAAACTCCTGCCATGAGACTGCAACATCCTATCATACACAAGCCAAGATCCAATATTTAGGGGATTTCAACATTCACCACAGGGATTGGTTGAGATCCTCCCATACAGATGGAGGAGGGATTGCAGCCCTTACACACTCCATTCTCAATGATCAAGGGCAAATCATCTCCCATGCTACCCATATTCCTGATTGCTGTGTCCACTCTCCTAATATTCTGGATATGATTTTCACCTCTAGTCCATCCTGCTATAACTACACAATTTCACACCCATTTGGTTCATTTGATCACACTCTCTTAAACGCATCTTAATGGCACCTCCTCCACCAGCAGGGTAAGTAATGGCACCTCAACAAAGCTGATTGGAATAACTTATGTGTACATAAATTCTTTTCCAACTTTCCTTGGGTAAATTACTGTCTCCTATTGGTGATGCCTCTGTCTCCATGAAATGCATAGCACTTAACCCCTCTTCCTTCAATGCAACCTCTTTTTCCAATCCAATGTTCAACCATTCCTGTTTTGAAACCATTCCAGCAAGGGATCAGGCATATCAGGCTTGGAAAAAGTCTCCTTCCTCTGACTACAATTCAGCTCTTATCACTACCAATGATCACTGCATGCACATTTTCCATCACGCATAGCGTTCCTACATTCAAAGGAAGTGTGATAACCTTCTCTCGTCATCTACTGATACGTTTTTCTGGTCTGTAGCTAAGGGCATTGTTAACAACTTCAGTCGCTCTACCTTTCCTTCACTACTCTGTTCTCACGTTACAATAGCTTTCTCTCATATACACAATGCAACTCTCTTTGCTTTCCGGTTCTCCTCTATTTCCATCATGGATGACTCAAACATTCTTTCAGCCCCTGATGCTCCTCTTACTAATCCTATGCCCCTACCTGTAATTTCTTTTTGGATTGTCTGAAAAGCACTTCTCTCTCTAGACACAAGCAAGGCTTCAGGTCCTGATGGCATCCATCCCTGAGTACAGAAAGAGTGTGCCTCTGAACTTGTACCTGCACCTGCTCATGTTTTGTTTCTGTTCAACCAGAACTTTTCCTTCTTCCTGGAAACATAAGTTGCATTGATACACTCCATCCCCAAGAAGGGTGACAGTTCTGACCCCTCTAACCATCATCCTATTGCTTTGACATCTACCATTTCCAAAGTGTTTGAATCCCTCCTCGACTCCCATATCCTCAGACACCTTGAATCTCACAATCTTGTCTCTGTTCACTGGTATGGCTTCTGTAAGGCAAGATCCACTGGTGATGATATTCTTTCCTACCTTACTAATGTCTGGTCACCATCCCTGAAAGATCTTGGGGAGTCTTATGTTTCTCACCATGCTCTTATTTTGTACACCAACACAGAAATGGTTGTGAATAACATGAATATGATAAAAAATATTATATTATTCACCCAATAAATAAATATAACAACAGGAAGTGTATGGCAAGTAAGGGAAGGATACTAGAGATGTTTATTTATTTGTAAATATTCTAGCCTTTTACCCACTATCTGTTAAGAGTCCTCTATCATTGCATGATTTCATAAGGAGAAAATCAGGTGCAGGTGTTGTGTAATCTCTTCCACAAGCGTAGTGTCCGCAGAAATACCTTCCATGTAGCCCCCCACCCCCTTTCTTACAAAATCCCAGTAAAATCATCCTCTCAGTCACTCATTTCTTAATGCTTTCCAAGTATTTTCCTTATCCCTTTCTCATGCTTTTTTTCTTCATTTATTTTCACAAACTGACACAAGTATTCCTCCTCATCACTTAGGTTACATAACAATCTGTATTCCCAAAAGGTCACTGTGTACGCATAGTCTACAAATCAATGGCTGTGCACTTATAATGGTTGTTGAAACTCTACCGTCAAGAGCATAATCTTTTCACACACTTTCCTAGAGACAGAAGAGACTTATATATAAGCTAACAATGCTATAGTAAGTCAACTGAATATTTAAACAATGGTAGTTAAAAACATCAACTAATGCCAGCAACTGTTTCCTAAGAGGACATCTATTGATGTCAACCACTTTCTAAGGATTAAAGATTCAAGAATTCTAACACTTTTTGAATACCTGAAATACCATGATCATCCAACCCTGAAGCCATGTTTGTCTTCGATTATGAAGATTGTTTGAATCTATGATGACACTGTATTCATATTTTAAGAATTTTACAAAACTTTCACGTGTGAAATCACTGATATTGGTTGGTAATTTTGCTAAATTGTTTGGCTCCCTCCTTTTTGGAGTGCACATATATATGTCAGTTTCAAAATTTCTGGGATAAATAGAATTTATCTCTTGAGGATGCTTTTTGCCTGTACTAGCTGTTTTATATTTCTTTAAAAAGGCTTTGTTTCAAGATAAGCATGAAATTTGAAAGTAAAATCTATTTATATGAACACTTAGATATAATATTTCTACTTAATATACTACCTGGGTGCTAAAGTTGTTGCCATGAGCTTTGGCTTTCTTGGAACTTCTTCACTGTGTGCTAAATGACTGTATTCCGGATTAGTTCGGATCCATTCCTGTAAAAAAGGAAAAACTTATTCTAAAAGTAAGGTACAATCCAATAACAAGAGAAAAAAGGGAAAGAATTACTTCAGCTTTATAAAGTTTTTCTTTGAACTTGGTGCTGCTTCCCACAGTGGAGAGGTAGTATATGGAACAGGAAAAGAAAGGCCACATTCGCTCTCATTCATTCTCAAGCCGTTATCAGTAATGCACTGAAACCACAGCCCCCTATCCAAAACTAAGCCCTAAAGAACTTTCCATGGTTTCCTCTATCTGCTTCATACTCCCTTGCAGTCCACTGCTAGCAGACTGCCACCTGTACAACACATCATTCCAATTCATCCCGTGCAAGCCTTTCACCCTCCTGCATGTTCAGGTCCCAATCACTCAAACTTTTTTTTACTTCAGCCTTCCATCTCTAATTCAGTCTCCCCTTTTCCTTGTCACCTCCACTTCTAACACGTATATCCTCTTATCAACCTCTCCTTACTCATTCTTTCTATGAAAATATTCTTTCATACCTGACTGCCATTTCCTACATTAGCAAGCTGGTGCCAGAAACAGACAAAAGAAGGCCACATTTGTGCACATCCATTCCCTACCTGTCATGTGCAATGCACTGAAACCAAAGCTCCTTATCCACAAACAAGCAAGACAGACCTTTCTATGGTTTACCTAAGCAACTTCAAATGCCTTGGTTCAGTCCTTTGACAGCACATCATTCCAATTCACTCTATCCCAAACACACCTTCCACCTACCTACATGTTCAGGTCCCAATCATTCAAAATCTTTTTCACTCTATCCTTCCATCTCCAATGCAGCCTCCCTCTTCTTATTCCTTCAACTTCTGACACATATATCCTATTTGTTAACCTTTCCTCACTCATTTTCTCCATATGTCCAAACCATTCCAGCATACCCCCTTCAGCTATCTCTATCACACTCTTTTTATTACCACATCTTTCTGTCAACCTATTATTACTTACTTGATCAAACCACCTCACACCACATATTGTCCTTAAACATTTCATTTCCAAAACATCCATCCTCCTCTGCACATCTTTATTTACTGCTTATGCCTTGTATCCATATAGCATTTCTGGGACTACTATACCATCAGGCATAAACAATTTTGCTCTCCCAGATAACGAACTCTCTTTCCACAAATTCTTCATTGCTCCCAGAACCTTTGCCCCATCACCCACCCCACCCAATGAGTCACTTCCTGGTTTCCATTTGCTACCATGTCCAACCCAAGATTCAAAAACAAATCACTTACTTCAAATTTTCTCTGTTCAAACTCACATCCCAACTAACCCGTCTCTTTGCTAAGCTGAACCCAATGACCTTGCTTTAATCCCCATTCAAATCAACTTGCACCTTTCAAACACTCTTCCAAACTCAGAAACCAACTTTGCAGTTTCTTCCTAGAATCTGCCACCAGTACCGTATCAATCAGTAAAGAAGAACTGATTCACTTCCCAGGCCTACATTACCCCATGCAAACTGTATACCTGCCCTTTTCTCCTGGACCCTTACATTTATCTCCCTCAATACCCCATCCATAAACAAACTAAACAGCCAAGGTGACATCACAAAACCCTTCCACAGACCCACCTTCACCTAGAAAATTACTCACCCTTTCTCTCTGGAAAAACTCCTTACCACCTCTGATAGCTTTCCTCCCAAACTATGCACTCCTGAAACCTTCTAAAAAGCATCTCTATCAATCCTACCATATGCTTTGTCAAGATCCATAAATGCCACATACATATCCTTCAAATGAAGATGTGAATGAGATAATTAAAGAACCAAATTCATACATCAAATTCCTATTACCAGTTATCAGGCAAACAGGCTTATAAGACTATTATCAATCTCCTATAAAAAAATATATATTATTTATAAAACTTTAACTTTTCTCAGCAGTATAACCTAAAGCACTCTATGAATTTTGAGATATGCCCATCTTTTATGGAAGTAACACAGTACTTTCATTAATCTAAATTACATCATGACCACCTCACCTTCAATGAGTTGCAGGCAAGAGTCTGGTAAGTCTCATTGGTATAAGATGTTGCAAGAGCCATCCATGCAATGCTATTATTGTTATCAAGTTCAACACATCTGTAAGAATGAAACTGTTTTAACAAACAGGTCAAAAAGTTGAAAGAACTGTACTTATCATCATTTCTTATTTTTGTGACAAACAGATTTTGCAAACTACATGCATTATTCTTAACACTTCAAAATTACTATGATAAGGATACATTTTGTCTGGTTTTACAGAGTTCAGTGACAATACAGGAAGGAAAAGTTAATACATATATCTAGCTTCAGTAAATTCCTTCAGTAAATATGTATGCTTCCTGCATCTTTTTTTTTCGAACATGTTCACTTCTTTCTGTCTCAGTGAGGTTGTGCCAGGAAATGAACCTCTGGGGAAAAGTTCTTGCTTAGATCCCTCTGTTTCCCCTCTGAATGATAATACAGGAAGCAAGGATTGCCAATCACCCACTCCTGGCCCTCTTGGTTGCATTCCATAAAATGCAGGAGGTAAATGGGTAATATTCTTCCTCCCCTATCCCAGGCGACCTTGGAATATTTGTGCAGAGCTGAGGAGGATGTGCACAAGTGTTTTGGATATATGGAAAAGATGAGCGAGGAAAAGACAACTAAGAAGGTATAAATGTCAGTAATGGAAGGAATAAAGAAAATGAGGAAACCTATATGGTGGATGGATGGAGTGAGGGATGGTTTGTGGGTTCAGGCGTTGAACATGCAGGAGGCTCCTAAGTATGTAAGGGATAGAGTAAACTGGAGTGACGCAGTTAACATGTAACAATGGGCTCAACCAAGGCATGTCAACCAGTTAGGGGCAACTATGGAAAAGTCTGTGAGGCACCTAATGAATGGATGTGAGCAAATGAAGCCATTTCTTCATAATTTTCAGGTGCTACCTCACTAATGCAAGAAATGGCAAACAAGTATCCAGACACCGGGTTATGCAAAAAAATTTGACACCTACGGCAGAATCATAAATATGCTTAACACCTCTGTCAAAGACTTCTGCAGGCTGGTTCACCTCTAATTCTTCTAAATTCCATAATTTTCCCTTCTCAATGTTTACTCCCTTCCTAAATCAATTTCTGAATGGTTCTATAACCTTGGCTTTTCCTGCTCTACAATCACGAGTCATAAATTCAGCTTTCTCTTTGCCACGAGATTAAAACTTTTGTTTATGAATGTGAATAAAAACACACGGCAACCTCTAATGTCAGGTTTGTTCTGTCTAATCTAAGTGTGGAAAATTGTGTGGATTAGAGCTATACTAATATTTCCTTTTATTTGTCAAGTTGTCCTGTTCTGTAATTTCATTCTAGATGCCAAGAATACTGAGATGTAGGATTTCCGTAGAATTTATTGCTCGGTATGTTCATCTGGAATTTAGGATTGCAAGTTGGTGAAGGAGTTTGAATGGTGGGCAGCTATTAGTCCACTGTTGGTTACAGCATCCATGAATTGTGTGATCTGCATATATGATATGGAAATACTTTTGACATCTAGCTCTGATGTTTTAACTCTAAGGCTGCATTTTGACATCATACACGAGTCCATCTGAGTAAACTCTGTTGCGGCCAACATCCTCTCCTCAGCCAATACGGCCTGTTAATTTGGTGGAAAGCTTTTGAATGCACTCTTACGAAGAGCGAGATGGCAGAGGAGCCACACCAGATACATGAGCAGTAATCCACACAAGGTGAATAAAACCCACGTAGATATAGTATAGCTGCCAATCAAATGGGGGTGCAAAGTGTACAAAAGCATATTAAACTTAACAGAATTGAGGAAAGTTCAATGGGGCTTTGGCATAAAAAGACTTAGACAATCTATGCACCTTAAGTGGGGAGCTTGGAGGAGTATCTATTATGAGCTTCTGATCATTGCTTGTCTTGCTTGTTGAACTATACTGTTTCTCACCACTACTACACCTAATTATCTATTCGAAATTCATCAGGGATTGACTTTAACCATGAGCCTAATCTTCTAAATGTTTCAGTAGTCACTTTTTGTATGCATCTTATCTTTTCTGGCATTGTCCTGATTATTTTTCGTTTCTTTATGGTACACATGTACATTCTCACTTATCTTTATAATGCACTCCCAGTGATTACTCTCAACTTGATAATTCTGAATCTGAGGAGCTTTCCCATTTATGATGTCATCCTTAATGCCTTCTATCTGTTTCCATGCATATATTATCATACATCTCCTCCTTCTTCTAGACCATAAAGTTCAAGTTCTCTCAGCCTCTCTTGATAGTTTAGTGTTTCTGTACTCTTTCTAATTTGTTCATTTCCATCTGTTTAACTAGTTCTCATACCATGCAACAACATCCTATTTTGCTTCTTAAGTATAAACAAATCATCTTTATCAATAGCTTCCTGTCTTTTCTTGTGGGAGTCCTCCTTATCATACCACTCCTTTTTTGAAGACCAAGAAAGAGATGAAAGAATAGAGTGAAAAAGGCTTTGAGGTATCATGGCCTGAACATTCAAGAGTGTTAGAGACATGCAAAGGACAAAAAGAAATGGAGTGATGTGGCATATATGGGATAATGTGCAACTAATTGCAGAAAAGGGGTATGAGGAGAAGGAATAGTCTACGGGGCTTGGCTATGGATGGCATGCTCTGGTTCAGTACATAAAACATTAGAGCTACATAGGTAATGTAAACTTATGAGTTTGGTGGTTCTGCTACTGATGCTACTTACACTCGACCTCCTCTCCCCAAAACCATCCAGTCCCCACTTAGGTAATTACTCCTCTGTAGAAAGTCACCTACTTGTTTTCTATCTTTTCCAGAACCTTTAAGACCACACTCAACTGTGCCACTGGTCTGTAGCTCAGTGCCTGTTACCTGTCTCATTTCTTAAAGATAGGTATGACATTCATCCTTTTCCTTCTCTTAGCAATCTGTCTCTCTCAGGGGAGCATTTCAATACTGTGAAATCTCATCTAGGTCATGTCCAATTTAGTTTTGTTGGCACTGACCCGTGAAAACCGTCTGGTAAAGATCAGTTAACAATTTCTTTTCCCATGTCAGACTTGTTTCCCCATGCAAAGGCACTCTTATCACTGTTACTATGAGGAAACAGTGTGCCATGGTGCCCATAACCTTGTCATATAACTTATAACCCTATGGGAACAAAATTTTTTACACCTTGTATAAATCATCAATGTCATACGTGGAGGGCAACATGCAATATTGGGCTGAACCAAGCATAGCAACCAGTCAAGGTAACCCACAGAGTAGTTGTGGATCATGACAGTGGATGTCAAGTCCTGGTTTTAGAACATTATACTTGACATCTATTGAGCAGATGTGTGCAAACAAGGCCCCTATTCATTTATTCCTAATGCTAACTTGCTAAAGTATGAGAGGCAACAGGTAAAAATTAAAATCATGCAACCCTAAAACCCTTTTTATGGGGCTCCTACAGCTCTGAGCCCATGCTTCATGCAGGAACTGGGTAAGATGGGCTCCTGTGGAACTGGAAGGTCCTAAAAACATTGTACACGTTTTGTATACTCACGTAGGCACAGTTCTGATAAAGCTGATTTCTTGCTCAAAGTGTTACCATTTGTAGGCCAAGTTAAGGAACACCCATTTATACAAGGTATAAAAAATTTTGTTCCCATAGGGTTATAAGTTATATGCATATATTCATAATTATAAAGACACACAAGAAAAACTAACTTTCTAAGGGCAGAAATAGCTGAGGGATCCTGTTCATTTTCTGCATGAGTGACTCCAAGCAGCAACCACACTTCAGGATTCTGAGGAGTCTGTTGTGCTGCAGCCTCAAATAACAATACTGCAGAGGGAAGGTCGCCTGCCTCTAAGCATCGCTTCCCTTCAGTAAATGGATCGGGGTGATCTTTCAATGGATTATCTTCCTCAAACTGGTAATCCTGTTGAGAAATATTACAAATGTTTGAGTCTATTTAATAAAGAGTGACAAGATAAAGCTATATAAAGTTTTATAACAAACTTGTAATATCATTAAATGAAAACAGCAGCAGAGCACATCTATATGTAAAAGGTGGCATGAACGACTGCCTGAAACAAATGAGGGAATGCAGCAGAATACATTTTTGCCAGATAAAACCATATTCTTAAGCTAAACTATTAACCTGCCTTTTACCTTTATGCAGTTCACTCAAGAGACATCAAATTAACTTAGGAAAGGGTAAACATGCAGTTCATTATGCCCCAGTCACAATAAATGCATGAAAAAGTTAATGTGTTTTAGAGAGGAGTTCAGGAGTTGAAACAATAAAAGGGGGGTCAGTAATTACCCCCTTATGTTTATCTCAAAGAACATTGACACTACAGTCCTACTAAGCTGAAACTTAGCCAGCTTTAGGCTAAACATTCACAGAAAGGTGACCCAACCTAGAAGAAGGATGGTTGGCTAAGTGATGAAGTAATGGCAAGTGAAAAGTCTAACATAAAAGCATGCTTTCCACTAGCATAAAGGCAACGTTTTAAGTTAACTTCCTCACATGCCATCAACCTAATGAAGTCTTCCCAAAGGGAAGGGGAGAAGGATTTATTCATTAAGAAAACTATCCAAGCTTGCTGAATTATTAATTTAATAGATCCAGGCAATAAAAAAAGTTTCATTAAGAAATACTCCTCAATCTTGTAAGCTACTAAAGTTCCTGGTTAGCAAACTTTCATAGTTCTAACCAGCAGAAAATTTCTACTTTTAAGCATGTAACATGAGTCCAAACTTTCAAAGTCCTAACAGAAAGAGAATATGTCAAGTACTGTTATAATACAAAACCTGCAATAAGCATACGTAAATTCCCCAAAGAAGGCAGAAAAATTCCCATTTCTAAACAAGGAACATGAGCCCAAACTTTCTAAGTCCACATAGATGTCAGGTACTGTTATCATACAAAAGCTGGAATAAACATCTGCAAATTCCATATAGAAAGCCTTCAAGTTTATACTGTGAAAAATTCTCTCCTAAATATCTTTTAAGTTAAAAAAAAAATTGAACTGGGGTAAAATGTAAGAAATGACCTCCTCCTTCCAAAATTAAATAATTCCTATCCTCATAAAATATAGTAACTCACTAACATTAAGCTCGGTATCAAGACCAAGGTTTTCAATGTTAAATCTACCAGTAACTCGTTAATGCAAAAATTCCTTACTTGCAACACTTTATCTAAAAAATAAATACTTTCTCATAATTTGGTTTTGCTTCAAACTAAAACCCCCCTAGTCAACTTTGAAAAAATAAAAATCTTAACAGGTTTCACAAGAGCTGCTGTGAACTAAAATTATGAACATACAGATTAGTACCAAAGGGATACATGGGAAATGCCCACAACTTTGGTTTCTCACTTTATATGTGTATATAATTCTCTTCACAACCTGAAAGCCTCGGGGAGGGAACTTCCAGAGGAATCTCCCACCTGTTGAACAACTAAGGTTGGTTTACCAAACAGGAGCTACCTAAGATGTGGTTCAGCTTGCTCAAAACAAGTGAAAAAGCTTCTATGGAAGAAACATACACATCCACACTATTTCCAGTCCAAACTCAGTGAGTCTACGGTCACTGCCAACATCACAGTAACATACCAACCACAGAGGTATATTACTGGTACTACCTGCCTTGGTGTCTAGGTGTCAGGATGGCTAGTGATGGCTGCACAGTGAGCCAGCACTTCAGAGGTTGTTAAGCTACACTTCTCTGACTCAGGTAGATGTCCTTTCTTTTTGCCACACCTACATGTGGACTTCTGGCATGCTCTAAACAAACATACAATCTCTCCATGTTACACATAACACCTGACAACACATAACTTACACAACTCATTCTCCATAACTCTAAATTTTCCTGCGGTGAGTGCTACATGGATTGGAGGTTGTGGATTTGTTGTACTGAACACAAGAGCTAAAGAATGGATGTGAGCAAAAGCAGCCTTTCCTCATCTGTTCCTGGATGCCTCACTAACACCTGAAACAGTGAACAAGCAACAAAAAATCTATGTATATTATTTACATAAATATTCCTGTGCTGCCTTGGCAGTGCAAAAATGATCTACCATTCCCTTGGGCATTTTCATGGTTACTGACCACTTGAGCTGAAAAAATCAGCAAAGAATGTAGACACATAAACTGAGCTGTCAGTAATTGTTTCCTGATTCACTGTTCCACTATCTAAGATGCCCATAATTTTTAAACAAAACACTCACAGTTAACTGCCATATATGTCATGTCCCTTAAGTAAGAATCAGCAGTGAAAGAGTTAAGTTTCTAATCTCATGCAACAACAGTATCTACTGCCTTACAAAGAAGCAGCCATGTGATCTGAATGAAAGTGTAAATGCCCAATGCTGTCATACCTGACTGATCAAAATAGATAATGGTTCTGCCTTTCCAGGGGAACATATAAGCTGCTACACAATAAGTACAAATAAAACTTTTTTATTATTATTATTATACTTGATCGCTGTTTCCCATGTCAGTGAGGCAGGGCCAGGAAACAGACGAAGAAAAACCCATCCCCCACATACACACATAAGCACCATACATATATATATACATTTCAAATATACATATATACATACATACACATACACATATACACATGTACATATTTAGACTTGCTCGCCCCCATCCACTCCTGATGCCACCCTGCCTCACAGTTTTGGTTAAAAAAAAAAAAAAAAAAAAAAAAAAAAAAAAAAAAAAAAGCATTGGATCTGTGGAACCGAGAGAACTGATGAACCTGAAAATAATATTGCAGTGTAAGTAAAAGATAAACTTATAAACAAGTAATGTAGATGAGAGGGAATAAATAAAGCGATGGAGCAATTAATGGGGTGAAGATATATACTTGGGATAAAGCTATTATTCTAGTCACCATACACTTCCATGACATTACCGTCTCCAGATGAGACTTGAGCATTTTCCCTAACTACAAAAAGGGAGAATTTCACAGACCTTAAATGGATCGAGGCTAGCAGATTTAAACTCTGATAGCCATGGATGTTCCTCCAACTCATCTTCACGGGCCATCTTTTCCCACTCATCCTGCAAACTCTGCCAAAAATCTTCCTTTTCTTTTGAGCTCATGGATTCACTATTAATTGTAACGTTATCCAATGATCCTGTGAAATGAAAAGAAACCACATTTCAAAAAAATATGAGAAAGTTTAATATTTCTGTGAACCAATTCAATAAATTGCCAAAAATTTTCTTGGTGTAATCTATAAGGATGTGGGTGATAATGCATAAAATAAATGCTGTGTGAGTTTTGAATAAGATTTTCCTTGAAAATATGGTAGGTATTAGTCAGTAGGCTGCCAACAACCAGAAAGGTATATTACCAGCTCTTCCACCTTGGTATCAGGAGGGTTAGTGATAGTTGCGTAGTGAACCAGCACTTCAGTGGTTGTCAAACTGCTCTCCTTTGATCCAGGAATCTAACTTTTCTTTCTGCCTCACCCACATGTGGGCTACTGGCACTGTCATACAAAACACTTGACAACATTTACTCACACAGCTCATTCTTCATAACTCTTAGATTTTCCTGTGGTAAGCACTACGGGATAGCCTTGTCTTTTGGTAAAATGGCAGGAGCAGTAAATAGAAGTAGTAGGCAGAAACATTTAGGTAGGAGCATTAGGTAGAAGTAGTAGGTGGGAATATTGGGCATGGCAGTGGGCAGTAGTAGTTAGTAGGAACTTTAGGTAGAAGCCTCTGCAAACACTGTGTTAGAGTTGCACTAAAGGCTAAGAAGTGGCACTGGAGTTCACTAGTTATGAAGACTCCACTGACTTGGCCACCCCTTGAGGGAGTTCCAGTTGCAAACAGGTGCCAGAGATATGGATGGACAGATAGATATGTTTCACTCTATGTGAGGTTGATTACCTAGAGAATGGGTGCTGGATCCCATCTTGAAAAAGCAAGGGGAATCATGTCTGAGAGGAAAGTTGTCCTGTCTTGGGTACTACTATTTATAAAAATGATATAAAATACTGACAGCAAAGTGCAGATAAATGTAGCAGGGAGCTTTGATGATGAAACTTGCATAAGCAAAATGACAGGAAGGAGAGATCAGGGAGAAGCAGTACGGGGCAAAAGTTTCATTGGGTTCCTTTATAGATTAATGAAGGGCAGAGATGTAAGTATGGAAGTGAAGAAATGATTAAGGGACAACATAGTCCTCCCAACCCTAAAACATGGACATGGAATAAGTCACAGAGGTCAAGAATCCAGGCTGTGGAAATGAGCTATATGAGAAGCATGTGGTATGACTGGATAGAATGAAGAAAGAAATAATGGGGTGTATGAGATAACTGGTATGGCAGGGATAACAAAGAGAATGAAATGTGGGATAGTAGAGTGGGTAAAATGTAATACTTTAAAGTGGTCTGAGCATGAGGGAAGAATGCAAGACAAGGAGTTTACAAGGAGAGTGTATGATAGTACAATTAGATGTTTAAATTTCTTTTCCTCTCAACAGTTGCTCTGTTTATATGAAGGACTGATCTAACCTTGTATGGAGTACTGCTCTCAAATATGGGGTGATTCTATTCCTGCATCCTTATTTGACAGAGATGAGTCAAAAGAGGTCCAACTTATAAACTCTCCCATGCTAACTTCCAAGCTCAACAAGCTTGCTCTACACTGCAATAATGAATCACTTTCCCTCTTCTATAGGTAATACTTTGGTTCTTGCAGCAAGTTTCTGCATCACACGATTACTGATTGGCTGTTGGTAACTTGTGGGTGGGCCATTTTGATAACTTCTTTTCCTACACCTCAAAGCTTTGGAGTTCTCTAACGTCTCATGTCTTTCCCAGTATGCATGACCCAGCACATTTTAAAAGGAATGTTTTTACTTCCTCCAAAATTCGTAAATTCTTTCTCTTGACTCTACTTTTCCCTTTCATATTCTTTCCTACATTCAAATTAAGGCCCTGCCTTGATGTGAACTTATGTATGTGGGGGAAAAAAAAAAAAAAAAAAAAGGTGGGGCATTAGCGTGAGAGAAATACACACCATTGACATGGGGAAATGGAGTGGAAGAGTACTGGAGGGATAGAAGTGGTGGAAAATGCATGGAATGGTGTATGCGAGTGAGGCATGTAAGGACAGGGGTAAGTGGAGAATCTTTTGCTATGGCCACCCCCTACATATGAGTTCCTAGAGGGAACGGGCTTCAGAGATACAGATAGACAGATACATGTCAGGTTATTGCCCTTGAATGCCTCAATCCAACTGAAGTTTAAAATCCTTTCGTTAAATGCTCCTTAGTATAATTTGTCAAGGTAAAAATTCATGTGGCTAAGTCCATTACTATCCTCAGTTGCTGTATCCCATTCACATTCATTTCCACAATTTAGTGATTTCTATGATACAGTGATCTAATAGGTCTGTATTTTTCAACTTTTATATCTGAAAAATGTCATGATATTTGTAATGATAAGATCTAATGTATTGTTCCCTCTTAACAGTCTGAGGTTTACAGTAATTGTACAAGGATGAATGATTAAAAAAGCCTTTGGAACTGTTCTCTATCATATGTTGATCCATTATCCCTTTCCTTGTACAGCATTTGTAATTACACCCATCATCTATTCCCTCCTGTCATTCAATACAACTTCAGTTAAAGTCTCTTGTACAGATGGACTATCAGACCCAATATCTCCAAGGCCTCCAATATTTCTTCAGCTTTGGTTAACATTTCTTTAAAGTCATTTATTTAGCTTGGTTTTCAGAGATATGCATGACACTCGATTTATTTCATTCCTGGGGAAATAACTTTTCATATATTTTTGCACGTTTTGATATAAATAATTTTTTTCTATTCAGCATGGATTTCAAGGAATTTTAGCACTAGTTCAAAGAAAATACATCTCCTTTCGATGCAATAGAAAATGTCAAATTAAAGAAACCATTCTCTGGTGGATTACTGACACTTCTGATGGCACTCCTTTGAATTTTCATGAGTAATTTCACAGCAAATGGGTTAAGAGTTACACTAAGTAATTATAATAATTGATGTTAAATGTGGAGATGATGGTCTCAGTGTATGGTACTTGCATGATCAGCCTCGCTCTTATCCTTAGGAGATATTTCATTTACTGCTATTTTTGGAAATTACTTGAGGTAGTGCGTCAAGGCACATAAAGGAATATTAAGATACCTAATCTCACTAAGGAATTCTGACTGCACCTGGTATCATGCTATGGGATGATGACCTCAGATAATATTAGTCTCATGAAATAGTGAATTCCTTAACTAATGCCAAGCTACAAACTGTTGACGTAACGCTGGTTGTGTGCCCCCACCACTAGCTAGACCATGGAATACTTGGCAAGCTGCTGCATCACATGATTATTGTGTGGCCATCGGCAACTCAAGGGTGTGCCGTTTTGATAAC
>JAYMFT010168990.1:0-12269 GCA_038088735.1 Panulirus argus | reverse complement strand
TATATATATATATATATATATATATGTATATATATATATATATATATATATATATATATATATATATATATATATAACATTGATTCGATGGTCTTGGTAAGGGCATTCATCTGCTCGTGACGTCTCAGCTAACATGGAAAGAGAAAGAGAGAGAGATTTTATATTTGTATATCACCCACTCATATACACACGCCCAGACATCAGCCATCATTATCAGAATTCACAAATTCCCCCTCCCTCGCCTCCCTTCCTGACACGCAGTGCAACAGGCACTCGGGAAGAAATTAGCATTCGTACAGTACTCAGTAATACAACATACAATCCTCTTATATACACCAGGTTACCGCCACACACACACACACACACACACACACACACACTCAGTTACTATATTACCGTAACCATTCATCATTTAATGTTCAACAAAGTACATAATGTAAAAGCCATAGTATTTGCTCTGAATACATCCAAGTGTATCTGCCACCCTGACTGTCTAGATGTACATATCTCACTCACGTGCTTATCCAAAGCGTGGAAATATCCAGCCCACCTTGATCTTAAGCTCTGTAATATCTGTAAAACCTCAACTGTGTATTTTCAGCCGAATGGCTGTCCAGATTCGATAAACCGTTATTTGTATATGTTTTTCACTTTACACACACACACACACACACACACTCTCTCTCTCACGCGCGCGGTTGTAACAGTATTGTAAAACTCTCTCCCCGTAACATACAAATAGTAATCATACTCACACACACACACACACACACACACACACACACACACACACTCGCGCGCGCGGCTGTAGCAGGAGTGTAAAACTCTCTCCCCGTAACATACAAATAGTAATCACACTCACACACACCCTGTACACACAAACACAAGTATTGAAAGTGGAAAAATGGGCAGCCAGGAGCAAGGCAATCAACGTTGCCAGATGTACCGCTCTGAAAAACACTGCCAGACAACGCTCCTCTCTTACGGCACCGTTTCTGGCAACGCAGTTAGAACAGAAGCTACAACTAATAAAACGTTACTGCGATGTGGTGAGAATTTCCCGAGGATTGATGTGAATGAATATGGTTTATATCCGTATGTGATAAGTTCCATGACTGGCTTGTTGAACAGTCGCACATCACACACAAACGCACACATTCACACACACACCTGACGGGGAGAGAAAAAAATCACGATCAACCCTTTCAGCAAAACGGTACGACCCTTGAGCACGGTGGTACAACCCTTAAACGCGACGGTACGACCCTTGAGTGCGATGCTACAACCTTTGAGTGCAGTGGTGTGGTCTTTGACTTGAAGGCCACATCAGCGCACCTTGGGATCGTACCGTGTCGCGCTCAAGGATAGTACCGTCTTGTCCACCTCTTGTACCGTCGTGCTCAAGTCTTGTGCGTCCTGCTCAAGGATCGTATCCTCATGTTGGAGGCTCGTACCGTCGTGCTCAAGGGGATCATGTCTGATCAGGGCGCTATGACCCACTGGCCCACATCTATATAAACACACCAGTCGCTGCTCTGGTCAAAGGTAACGTCACACACACCTCAGATTCCACGAGACATTTATTATCCATAAACAAACACGAAACTTACTCACCATCTCCAGGCTTGAGTCAAATACCCATACGGTGAGTCCACGGGGAAACAAACAGAATGTAAACATAGAGTGGGAGCACGTGCGTGGGGCGGGCGGCGGGGAGAGAGAGAGAGAGAGAGAGAGAGAGAGAGAGAGAGAGGGATACGCCAGTGTGGCGCGGCCACAACACGTCTGACGGTGGCCTACATTCCTGGGAGCAAGAAGTAGGACTCTCCGTTGTAGCTAGTGAGGGTGAGAGTGAGGGAGGGAGAGAGAGAGAGAGTGGTGGCTGAGGAGGAAGACCGTATCAGGAAGAGGAAGTGAGGGGTGGAGGGAGAGAAAGAGTGTTTATACATCGACGTTGCGTTATGTTGGCTAAATGGTTTGGTGATTGCCCTGAGGTACACATACGGGCATTACGTGGGAACGCTACTTATAACCTGATGGTGCGCGGCGAGGCTATGTGCCGGAGGATAGTAGCAGTAACCCAAATTCCTAATTCATGTAGATGGAGACAGGAGGGACACGACAGAAGACCTGATGGTCAGTTCTAGCAACGTAAACTCCTCATCTGCATAAATGGAGGGAGGATAGAAGAAGAAGAAGAAGAATGCTTGGAGTTCAGAGGGAGATTGCTGGCAATCAAGAAAGGAAAATATAGATGTACAGGGAATTAGCGAAAGAGAACAGATGAAAGAGCTAAGGGAAGGGCAACTGAATTTTATTGGATGAGAAAAGGGGAAAAAAAAGTACTTAGAATTGCATAAGTGAGAGTGAAAACTAAAAGGAGTTGAGGTGCGAAGGTAAGTGAAGGTAGGAGGGGGAGGGAGGGAGGGAGGAGGGGAGGGGGTAGAGGTTGGAGGGAGGGAGGGAAGTGGGGGAGGAGGTAGGGGGTGAAGGGAGGGAGGGAGAGAGGTGGCGGAGGAGGGAAGGAGGTTGGGAGGGTGGGGTCGGAGGGGACGGCAGGCAGGTGGGGAGAAAGGAACAGACTGTGAAGCAGTGAAAGCGTGTCGCGGCAGTGACGAGGGCCGTACTCCCTCCCCGGGCACTGGTCGGGTCACGTTCCTGGCAGACACGTCCACCTGGTAACTACCGATCTCCCGACCTGTTGTTTCCGGTAACTACGTGGTACTGAACTGGATACCAGGTCCTAGTAACTGCTTGGTACTGGTACTGATGTGGTAACGTGGGGTTTGCTGTTACTTGGTACCCGTATGTGACATTGATAACTGCGTGACAGTGGGTGTTACTGGCAACCACAACCACTTGACGCTGATAACTACGTGACATTGCTATCCTCGTAACACTGCTTACTACATGGCTCCAGTTATTATTTGGTACCGTTAACTACGTGTCACTGGAAATCACCTGACGGTGATAACTGTGTGTCACTGTCACCTTTGCAGTGGTGGCAAGTGCATGACACTGGTAAGTATGTGGCACTGGTCATCACATCATGTGAAATTATATGGCACTAGTAACCGCATGACGAGTACCCACACGGCATTAGGAACCACATGACGTTGGTAACCACATGGCGTGAAACGACATGGCACTTAAAACCACATGATATGAAGCCGCATGGCACTGTTAACCACATGACGTGGTAACACAGTGTCACAGAAATATAATGGTTTGCACAGCTGTATGACGCTGATGATTAAAATGAATATCACTGTTACCCATCAGTCACAGGCATTCACACGGCAACAGAACATGCGACACTGGCAACTGTGAATCACTGAAGACCACATGGCACTGACGTGATGCTGGCAACTGGGTTACCTTGAGACGTGGAAGTACATGGTTTTAGTCCCTACTGAATGTGTGGCAACCATGTCCTGCTAAACATTTCTTATCAGTTCAGTGGCAGCCACGTGCTGTCAAAAAATGGCAGTTACGTGCTACTGGGGGCTACGTGTCGAGTCATTGGCATACCAAGCGCTACTGGGAACCACGTGTCAGTCACTGGCAACCACGTGCTGTTGGGAACCACGTATCAATTAGTGGCAACCTCATGCTACTGGGAACCGTGCATCCAACAAAGGTAGTTTCGTAGCAAAAGTGGCTGGGTGTTAGTGGTAATTACGTGGTATGAGGAGCAGTAGCAGGAACGGAGAGAGTTAGAACTGCAGCAGTAACGGGCAGCAGCAGTCACGGCGACAGCAGTACCAGTTTCGTCTTGATTAACGTCGAAGTGACAGCAGTAGCAATATTAGGAACAACAGCTGCGTCAGTGACTGGAGCAGAAGCAGCAGCAACAGCAGTTACGGCAACGACAGCAGCAGTAGCAACAATAACAGCGGCAGAGACAGTGATAGCAGATTCGGTAACAGCAATAGCAAAAGGAACATGAGCAGCAGCAATTGCACCAGCGGTCTAAGCAAGGTCGTCGTCACAGCAGCAGCCCCAGTAGCAGGAGCAGTAGTAGCAGCAGCAGCAGTGGTAGCAATATCAGCAGCAACAGCGATAGCTGCAGCAGTAACAGCGACAGCAGCAGTCTGAGCAAGGCCGCTGTCACATACAGATGTAGGTCAGCCAGTCTTTGTTGCATATCGTCCTCTGTCTCACACCCAGCCAGCCAGCCAGCCAGCCAGTCAGACTGCCAGCCAGCCAGACTGCCAGACTGCCAGCCAGCCAGCCAGACTGCCAGACTGCCAGCCAGCCAGCCAGACTGCCAGCCAGCCAGCCAGCCAGGGAAGAGCATGCCTCCCTAATTTCCCTTTCTCCCGAAACTTGTTCCTGCTTCCTCTCTCTCTCTCTCTCTCTCTCTCTCTCTCTCTCTCTCTCTCTCTGTCTGTCTCTCTCTCTGTCTCTCTCTCTCTCTCTCTCCCAATTTCACTTCTAGTCACCCTTCGTCACTGTCGCGATGTTAGCGCCTTGGCCATTGTCATTGTCAGTTTTGAGTGTCGCCCAGAAACACCAGTCCTGTCGATGTCACTTCTGTTATCACTGACTCACTGACATTATCCCCCACTGCCGGGGTTACTGATTGTGACTGTCCGAGTTACTGTCACTGCCACTGTCAATCTCAGTGTCACTCACGGTCACTTTGTGTTACTATCAGTGTCGTTTTATTTGCTGTCATTTTTTTTTTTTTATGCTTGTCCCTTTCACTGCTGTTGCCTGTCGGTCTTTCTCATTGATAAACACTGTCACCGTTGTTGACTTTCGTTGTCACTGTTACTCTTAATTTCCTTACTAACACCTGACATTGTTTTGTCACTGTCGGCTTCACTTACTGTTATATGATTGTCACTATTATGAAATGTCGCTGAAAATGGTCATACATCTTAATTGCTGGCCGTCATTTTCACTAAAGCTGTCACAGCCATTGTCTATTAAATGTCACTGTTCAGTGTTACCATCCCGACTCGGACTAATACCCGTGTCTTTTTTTTTTTTTTGCTTTCCATATTCATTCGTACGTTCAGTATCACCTCCTTTATGGATGGAGTTACCACTTCAGATCATTCGGTTGTTACGTGGGTGTGTGTGTGTGTGTGTGTGTGTGTGTGTGTGTGTGCGTGTGTGTGTGTGTGTGTGTGTTCTGCCTGTGGCCTAGATTTATATGCGTCCTTTATTGATTAGGGGAATAATAGAAAAAGAATGGCAAAGGTTAGGGAGTCATAGATTTGCAGGTGGTACCTGATGGGTCGAGGTCTCCGTGACACACACACACACACACACACACACACACACACACACACACCGCTGCCAGCCGCGCGATGCTCTCTCTCACCCTCCCTCGCTCCCTCACTTACCCCCCTCTCTCTCTCTCTCTCTCTCTCTCTCTCTCTAGCGTTAAGGCCAGATCACCTCGAGTGGACCTTTAGTCTGTGTGGTCTATGTATCTGTGTAACTCTCTCGGTTCGCTAACCCTGCCTCATGACAAAACCTCCTTATACGTGAACTCTCTCTCTCTCTCTCTCTCTCTCTCTCTCTAACGGGACTTTCTCAAGGCACCAGAATTACCGGAATCCGTTGAGACACATCAGACTGACACAAAATAATAGAAAATATGGGCGACAGGAATCGGGAAAGGAAGATTCAAAATAAAATACGAAGTCACAAGTAACGAAATAAACCGGACGGAATCTCACTCGCTAGGAAAGAAATTCACGCCATCGAAGCAAGAGAAACAATAGTAGACAACAGTGACAAGAAGATCGGGAGCGAAGCAACAACGTTTGGCAACAGGTTCAAGAGCGAATCTTAAAAGGTATTCTGCAACGAGATCAAGAGCGAAGCAACGACGCGGGCGGCAAAAGCAGGAGTCAGGCATCAAGAGTTACAAGAATATCAGGAGTTAACCAACACTGACGACAAAACCAAGAGCCAAACAGTGACCCTGACAACAAAATCAAGGAGTCCAAGCAACAGCTTCACTAACAACCCCAGAATCAAGTCAAACAACAGCAACACTGACAACAAAAAAAAAAAGATCAGGTGTCAAGCAGAAACACTTGATATAAAATCTGACACTGCGATCATCACGTGACATCAATATCCTATCAGAACGAACTGATTTACGACTCCTTCCCCTCTCCCCCTCCCCCCTCCCGGGGACGCTCCACGACAGGACGACGGCGGGGAGGCGGGATGGGGCGAGGAGAGAGAGAGAGAGAGAGAGAGAGAGAGAGAGACCTTGCGCAGCACGGTGTCTGCGTTACACTCCGTCCTGTACTGAACCATATGTGTGTATACAGCCCTGAGTGCTTCTACACCTGGAGTAAGATCCGGTTAGACAGAGTAGTTTAGATACACTCGGTCCTGTAGCGAGCTATGGGTGTAAACAGCGGTTTGAATGGCTCTACACCTAGCAGTCGCGCACCGAGCCTTGAGTGTATACACTGGTTTGAGTGTTTTCTTAATGCCACAACACATTATTGTTAATAACAGGATACCTCAAATTTTAAGTTTGTATCGACTTTTTGTATCTACTTTAAAACTTAATGAAACTATGTAATGTATGTAATGAAGCTCATATAATGAATCAGCTTTATAAGAACCCATGTGATATCAACCCTCTGGGGTTTGACAAAGACTCTTTATGACGTCTTTAGTCCTCCTGCGCTGCCGCGCACAGGATGAGCGTGGGGTGCACAACAGATTTGCCGGGGATACCGGCACAATTAAAATCTCAAGGTGTCTCCGGAGAGTAAGTTTTAACCCCGACCCTTCGGTGTAATGGCTTAGCCTTTGACCTGACCTTTAAAGGCTTAGGTCAAGGGCTAGGCCATCATACTCAAAGGTCGTACTGCTATGCTTAAGGGTCTTACCGTTGAGCCCAAGGATTGTACCATCGTGCTCACGGGAAATGAAGTACTAAAAATGGCTACTCGTTTTTACTTCCTGTTCTGCTCGATGACACTTGAAAAACCTGGCGTGCGGACCGCGGGCGGGTGCCGTGATATCATACGTTAAAGACAATAGCATTGATGGTCGCGTTGATTCTGATGGTAATGGGGATAGTAGAGATGACATACTCTTTAGTTTCAGACCAATGACGGAACAGAACTATTATGTGGCTCAATAAGTATCATATAATGTACCCTGATTTTGCATTACCTCCCCTCATATGGCTACCTGTTGCCTTCCATGCTTGTCTGGGTACGCTTAGGGAAAAAGTATACAAACTTAGGTACACGTACACACTTATGCATGCGTTTATAGACGTACATACGTGAGTAAATCCACATTTAAACGTAGTATACATGACATGCATTCAGATCTGATGATGCGCAAACATATTCATGTCGACAAACACTTGAACAATAACAGCAACAGATGCATAGCGCCAGACAGACAAACCACAACCTCCATTAATCTCGGCATTTCACACAACGCTGCCCCACTAGTGTAGTTGACTCCTGCCTCACGCACTGACGTTAGGGCCTCAGCACTAGTCACATGTACCCACGTCACCTTCTTAACAGCAACAGCTGCACTACGATCAGCAGCAACAGCAAGCAGCAGCTCCGGCAGCAGAGGTGCGCAGCAGATGCATCGTTTTAAGAGACAGCGATAACGGAATCACTACTTATCGAGCGCCAGGTGTCCACTCATCTCTCTTTTAGAATTAAGAGGGGAAGTAGCACCAAAAGCATCATCAGGAACAATAAGAGAAGCGACCTCAGGAGCACAGTGATCGAAGCAAGCACCAGCAACAGCAGCAGCAGTAACAGTAGTAGCAGTAGCAGAGGGTACCTGACCGTCACCTCTGGCATTACCATGGAAAACATCATCGACATCCCGGCTTAAGCAGGATCACAGTAGTACCAGCAGCACCACTGGTGGTAACCCACGCCTATGGTAACAGCATCGAAGGCACCAAACTCGAAACAGCATTGTCCGCCAGAGGCAGCAGCGCCGCAGCAGGTACAGGTGAGATAGGGGAGGAACAGCTTTAACAGCAGCGACGGTTGTAAAATCGGCAACAACAATAACATCAATAACGGCACTACGTCCGCCTCATGACCTCCACAAGCAACACAGTGTCATAGGTAAGCAATGGAACCAACTACAGTTATAAGAACAACTACAAAAGCAGTGGCAGCAACAGAACACCAGCAGCGCCACCGCCAGCAGCAATAATGACAACAGTACCAGCAACAGTTGTACGAACGGCAACAGTATGAGGAGAGGTAACAACAGACCAACGACTGCAGCAGCAGCAGCAGGAGGACCCTGACTCCCACACCCCCACAAGCTGCAGCTAATAAGAGAATGTTTTCCTTTCTCTTGCTCCATTAGCTTCCTTGGCTTCGAAGGACGCACCCACCACCGCCACCACCACATGGCCTCCATCAACATCACCAGCACATGTTCACCACCACCACATGGCCACTACTATCACCATCACCACATGACCGCCCCCACCACATGTACACCGACACCACACTTCCATCACCACAACAACGTGGCTATTACCACCATATGGCCATCACAACCACATGGCCATCATCACCATACAGCCAACACCACCAAATGACCATCACCACGACAAGGCCACCACCACCACCGCATGGTCCCCCCTACTCATGTGTACAGTCAGCACATGTCCACTCTACCACATGGCCGCCCTCATCATATGGCCACTGCCATTGCATGACCATAACCACCACATGGCTGCCCTCCCACATGGCCACCACCATAACATGGCCTTTACCACCACCAACAACACCACCTGGTCCTCCTCTACCACCTAGGTACCACCACCTGGCCCTTTTCAACCATCTGGCTACCACCACCGCTTCAACACCGCCAGAGCCTTCCCGCCACTTAATTAAGACTACCACCATCTCACAACCAGCACCTGGAGCTCACTGAGGTCTAGCATCCACCACCACCGGCTCACCACCACCGCATGGCTTCCATCTCCACCATCTGGACTTTGCTACCATTCAGCCCCTGCCACCAAACAACCAACACTTTCTGGTCACCAGCACAACCTGGCCACGAGCACTGCCACCTGTCAACCACCGCCTCTTGGCCATCCCGAACATCTGGCTACCACCATCACTTCCACCTGATAACTGTTACTACCACCTGCCCCGTACCAGTACCGCCTGACTACAGTTTGACCACCACCTGGCCACCATCTTCATCTCCTCACCATCTGTCTATACCTGACCATAACCATCATACCTTCCCACCATTACCACCATCTGCCTGTAATTTCCAGTTCCATCTACATGCGCTCAACTTCATCAGCTGACGACCTCCACCACCACCACCACTATTTCACCACAATCATTATCTGACCACTGCCATCACCACTTTTTTTTTCATGTTTGGTGAGACGGCGCGGACAACTGAGGCCGTGATCAAGGCCATCTCATTAACGCTATATATACCTACCCTGAGCCAGGTGCCCATTTTATCGCCCGACCCCAATGGGTTGACTGTGGACCGACTGCCGCAGCAAAGATTGGAGCCTATGCACTCGACCTTGAGCGGCCCGTGAATGCATTACGGTCAGGAACGCTAACAGTTAGCTACACCGCGGAGGTACATGACTGCAGTTGGTATCTGGTAACCGACGGAGTTAAATGGGCATCACTGCCAACACCTGGTTACCGAGACTACCAGCCCACTGCCATCAAGATATAGCGACCATTACAAACGCTTGAACATGATTACGACCATGTATTGATCACCCATCCACAACCACCATATTATCACAGTTGCCTCGCTGCCATCACATGAAGGATACTAACCCAGATTTTCCATCACCAAACAACTATATGGGCTTCCTTGGTGCGCTGGTTAGCGTTGCTGACCATAAGTCACGCACGGGTTTGCCCTGTATTGAATCCTTGGCGGAGCAATATTATAGTAAATCATTAAATACTCTTACATCTGAGATAATCTATAATCACATCGATCAGCATTAAGTACCCTAATCACTAGCACTGATAAGATAGGGAGATGAGTATGTGGTATGGTATCAGTTGGATTACACTGCATAGTGACCAACTCGGGTGTTGGCTCCAGAATTTTGATATTCTTTATCGCTTTCTCACATCCACTAATTAAAGTACCGTGTATATTTAACCGAGTTAGTGTATGATAATGAGGATGGGTAGCAGTGAAAGAAGGCCTTCCTTAGTGTACGGATTATTCGATGGTTTGAATAAACAAGGAGAGTGTGAGTGCCGCTAGTTAGCAAAGGTTTAAATGGCCACTTGACAGCATAGGAATTCAAGAGCTGGGGGCCGGCGTTTATTAAACTCTCTACCCTGCTTTACAAATCGGGTAAATGCAAAAAGTTAGATTGGCTATAGAAGAGATGTGGCTGACACAACAACTAGCTAGGATTTGAAAGGTATAATATAACAAGGAAGATAAGGAAGGAGGAACAGAAAAACTTTGAGAAAAATACTGTAGACAAAGCTGGAAGTAACGCAAAACTTTTCCAAAAACTCATCGGATGTGAATTATTGCTTAAAGTACAGCAAATCAGGCTAATGGATTTAAAGGTAAGAGTTGCTGAGAACGATGTAAAGTTATGCGAAGAGCCAGACGGCAAGTTCTGCAGTTTTTTTCGTATCACACGAAAAAATAGCCCCAACATTAGAGAGAGAGTGTGGGGAGGGAAGTGGTTTTGGAAAGCATTGAGGTAGCCCGGGAAAACACCAGGGGACTAAAGGGCCTGTATGATGCTCATGAAGTTTATGAGGTTTCTCCATATGACAAATACGCTTGACAGACCGCTCGAAATATTGTTCAGCATGTCACTGGATCTGGAAACTGTGCTCATCTTCATATCAATCTCTGTGTCGGATATGGTCAGTAAGACTCTAGAAAAAAAGTAATAAGAAAGCAAGTTTATGACCTCTTGCAAACGAGATATTAACTACCAAAGTGAGAGGCAACACGAATACAGGGAAAGGAGGTCGTGCATAGCAAGTCTCTTAAACAATGATAACCTGAGTTCTATTAAAAAAAAAAAAAAAAATCAAGATAGGTGGATTGTAAGTTGCTGGACTCGTAGAAAGCTTTTGACACTATACCATATCGGAGCTGGTAAAGAAGCCGGATCTTCGGATAGGAAAAGGGGGGAGACTCCTTCGATGGATAGAAAGTTACATTAGTGGCGAGCACAAAGGACGTAATCAGAGGAGCCTCGAAATTAGCTGGAGTCACCGGTGGCGTGCGCGTCAGGGCTCGGTCTTCGAGACCGTTGCTCCTCATGATTTATGCAAATGACTTGGCAGAGGGACTGGGCTCATTCCTGAATATATTTTCGAATGCTACTAAGGTCATGAAGTGAAAAACGATAAGGATTGCATCAGTTTACAAGGCGACCTGGGCAGACCTGACAGTTAGTCTGATATATGGTTGATGATATTCAACCCGAAAAATGCAAAGTAGTGAGGACGGGACGCAGTGAAAGAAAACCCAGATACGAATTTGTAACGGGCACAAAGATGCAGAGATGTCGCAACCAGAAGCTATAATAAGCAACTTGGCATGTAAGTAACTTGTTGGAAAAGATGTAAGGAGATCTTTCAAAAGGATCATATTAATAGATGGATGGAAGAAGCTAAGGTAGGAAGTACTGAGTAAATGCTTGACACTGCAACAATTTAAGAGGATGTATGATGACAGAAAAAAGGTCACTATATGGGGCTTCATACGTGTAGAACTCCATCACCTTACTGTACAAAGTGGTCATTACAAATTGGTATTATACACGACTTATTTGAATGATGCAGAGAAAGAACAAGAGGGCACATCAAGAATCAACAAAAAGCTCATTTAATGAAAAGATGTGGTACGTACTAGAGATGTGGGTGAATGAAATAAGCTGTGACGGAAATGTGTGAAGTGACTTTATAGAGAAGTTGAAAAAGTTGTATGATATGTAGAGTAAGTTCAGCAGATAGGGCCCCACGCGTGTTGAATTTCCCTTCCCTTACTGCACAAATATACGGTTACACTGAACATAAACAGATCCAAACGCACATACAGACCCATGAGCAAACTCAGGAAAAGTAAACACAGAAACAGACCGAAGAAAGCCTGTTATACAGCACCATAGACGCAGACGGTGAGCGAGAGAGCGAGACTGCCAGACGGTGCACAGACGGACGGATCTGTCATAGGTTACGCAATACTAATTCCTGAGAGTATCTCCCCGCTCCCTGGCAGCGATGTAGCAACGCGCC
>JAYMFT010168979.1:0-12269 GCA_038088735.1 Panulirus argus | reverse complement strand
CGCCTAAGAATTTCTCGCTTCCGAGAAGTTCATCCTATCTCTGCAGGTGAGGAGTTGGTCCTTGGGGAAATATAATAATAAAAATAATAATAATAATAATAATAATAATAATAATAATAATAACATAACAGCAGGCCTCCATCCACATGACGAGCAACACGTTGTCATCACTGGATTGAAGTTTATAAAAAATGAAGCATTCAACTGTTTACTTATTGACGTTTTCATGTTGACTCATTCTACTTCCCACCCACACATTATACGAGAGAGAGAGAGTCATGGAAGTAACAAATGATATATGTATTACCACAAGTGTGTGTGCATATATTCAAGTCTTAAGACACACATCCACGTATGGTGAACACACGTCCGTATGATAATCATGCTGCACGTGTGTGTGATCGGACGCCACGAAATCAGGCGGGATGATGAGAGGTCAATCCCGGCCGCCATACCAGGCAGGCCACTGCCTAGGGGATCCTCGTTAAAGGTCAAGCTCACCAGCAGGAAAGGTCAGAGTCATCAGGACCTCAGACAGATGTTGCTGGCACAGAGGAAGGACTAAGGTCACGAGCAGCACCACTTGGGGTCGGGTTAAAGGTCACGTCACCATCCTCCCGACGGGGGGTCGCGTCCCCAAAGGTCACCGAAGGTTAACAGGCGCACGACGCCGTTGGGAATGGACGACTGACCAACAGCAGCGCCGTGCAGGGGGATTACTGTTTGTCGACACAACACACAACAGGGCAATGGCCGTTAACAGACGCATCTCGCCTCAGGGGCGACGATGATTAACAGACGACATCACACGTCCGGGGGAATAATGATCGTCGACGGACAAGACCTTGTGTGTCTGTGAGTTAATTAGGATCATTAATCAACGCAAGGCGTAGATGTGATCGTACACAGACACGCTCTGATGCAAGGTGTTCATGGATAACACCAGCACCTTCCTGCTGGAGGACGGTTGGTCACTGACACATTACTGACATTCTAGGAGGCAAGTCAGGTGATTTTTGTAGCCACAGCAATAGGTAAGAGTGATTCCTTTAGCCACAGCAGCAGGAATCAATGATTCATCTCGCCACAGCATCAGGTAAGAGAGATTCATCTCGCCCCAACATAAAGAACCGGTGATTTCCATATCCATGACATCAGGAAACATTGATTCATCTCGCTACAACATCGGATAAGAGTGATTCATCTCGCTACAACATCAGATAAGAGTGATTCATCTAGCCATAACATCAGGCGAGTGATTCCTCTACCTGCATCATCAGGTAAGAGTAGTTCCTGTACCCACAACATTAGGTAAGAGTCTGTTCGCTTACTGACAAGCCAAAAGCCATGGCGCTGAACACTGACTCATCACAGTAAATCTAGAGGTCAATGATCGTTCACTGACACACACCACACTGCAGGGAAGTAATCGGTTTGAAGACAAGACACAAGGCATGTTGCTCATCGTCCTCCGACATACAGTGCTGTTAGAATATAACCGTTCAGCAACAAACTGCAATGTAAGACAATGGTTCACCAACACACAACGTCTCAGGACACTCTGCAGTGACAGACAGTCGACGCTGCAGATGAATGACTGTTAACTGATTCACCACATAACTGGAGATTTATCGTTCATTGTGAGGCAGGACTGTTGTGCTCAGCAAAGGTCAAGAAGGTATATTACAAGGGCTGAAAGTACACATACACACACACACGCATAGACACACATACACACAAGTAATGTACACAAATGCAGATGGACCAACAGTATGTGACTAAGAAGTGGAATTCAAAGATCGACTTCCGGGAAAATACACACGACACTGTTGGAGCAGCGGAGACAAAACTTACTGAAGACATAAGATCTGACTTGATCTGTCAGAATGGGTACGTGAGATCAAGAAGGGAAAGAGAAGACAGGGGAGGACAAGGACTGACCATCTTAACAAGAGATAATCTAAGTTTCGGAAAATACTGGCAGATGGCCCATCTAAACAATATATAATGGGATGAATAACTGTAGGATATAAATGTACAGTGTTAGGGTAATACATATGTAACATTCCAGGTAAATTCGAAATAGGATGGTGCATGAAACAGCTAAAAATATACTTTTATGGGATGCTAAAGTACTAATAATGGGAGACTTCAAATTATCAAGAGACTGCCTGGGGAAATTTGGATTCTCGTGGAGAGAGTAATGGAGATATCCTAAGTTCTTAAAATGCATACAGGATAACTTCCCTCACCAGCATTTCAATTAGCACACTGCAATAGAAGGGACTGATGCAAAATCATTGCTAGATCTTATTTTCACACTTACCAGCTTGGGTACTGAGGATATCATCATACATGATACACCAATTGGAAAACGTGATCATGCGATGCTAAATTCTGATTGTAAGGTAAATAAGGACGTAAAAAGAACAGTGATGAAACCCGACCCACAAAGAAGACACAGTGGACATTATGCACAACTCAATCCTTTCTTTAGTAATATAAATTGGGAAATGGAGTTCAGTAGCCAGGAACTAGGACAATGTGGTGGAAGGTTCTGTGAAATTTACAAGGAAGTAGTGGGACATTACTATGGATACTTTTAGTCTTAAATACAGAGAAAAGGCTGAAAAAGGTGTGGGTTAACAATGAAAAAATTGTTAAAACGAGAAGGAGCTTAGGGATGTGTTATGACACATGCAGAAGGCACCCCACCCAGAAAGCATTTAAAAGGCATGAGAAAGAAGGAAAGAAAAAAAAAGAACATATCAAAATATGAAAGGAGCAACAAAGAAATTTTAGAAAAGAAGAAATATTATGGACAAGGCAGGAGGTAATGAAAAAATTTTTCTGCAAATTCACTAAACTGCTTGTAGATGAACAGCTAATATGACCGAGGGATTCAGAGGGAAGAGCTGCACAGGATGACATGAAGACACGCGAGGATGTGAACAACAAGCTCATGCGTCATGAAGATGTGTACAGATACACCAGACAAACCTCCTGAAGTACTGTTCAAGATGCCGGATGAAAAGGTTAAAGTGCCCCCCACTTTCTTTTCAAGCAAGGAGACTGGGAGGATGCGCTGATTATGCAGGCAAGTCTCCTTGACAAGCGTGGGCTCCAGAGTACTGGATAACAACCAGAGAGCAAAGGGATGACCACTTGCAAAGTGGGAATGACCTAAGTGAGAGATGCCATGGTCTCAAGGAGAGGAGAGCAAGTGTACACGAACCTCTTAAATTTCTACGAAAGAAGGAGCTCCGTTTTTCTATAAGAAAAACTCCTGGGTAAACTGTCTGTATTTGGACTGCCAGAAAGCATTTGACACTGTCCCGCAAATTTGTTTGGTAAATAAGCTGGATCTTCAGGAAGGACTAAAAGGAGTGTGGGGGTCAGACCTCTTCAATGTATAGGTGATGCCAATCAAGAGAAGTTAAAAAGAAAAAAAAGGTTCCTTCAGCCTACATTGGGACGCAGACGAGTTCCCAAGGTTGGTCTAATTCAATCCAAATATATGTAATATAAGAAAGAGGGATGCGGTAAAAGAGATTGAATATCATTTATAGAGAATTAAGCTGCAAGAATATGTGAGACTCAAAATCTTAGCTAACCTGCAGTCAGGAACCCACCTTACAAGAATAGTAAATAAGACCAACTCTCTGCTGGCAAATATTAGAACAGTATTCGAGTATTTGGACTGGGAAATATTCCGTAAGCTGTCCACATCCTATAGCCCCAAAATAGAAAATATTCTCAAGCTTGCTTACCGAACTTAAATAGAGATGGTACTATGATTAAGACACCTGCGTTACACGGAAAGATTAGATGATTTAAATTTGCCCCCCAAGGAGGAGAGAAGAGCAAGGAGTGACCTGATCACAAGTTTTGAGTTTTCATAACAGTCTAATGAAGTCAGCCGGGAAAATTCTTCGAAAGATGGAAGGAGAGAAGAACCAGAGGCCATAACATGAAGTTCAGCAAGGAACCTTTTGGTAGAGACGTACTGAAGTACTTTACAGTATCGGAGTAGTGAACAAATGGCGCATGGCGAGGGAGGAAATTGGGAATGTGAACGGGACACAAGTTTAAAATCTTGCATGATGGCAGAGATAATTCAAGCAAGCAACGGGCAGTCACGACTGTAGAACTACCTCTAAGTGTGTTAAAATAGGTAATTAGAAACAGGCATTTCCTCAGAGAGAGAGAGAGAGAGAGAGAGAGAGAGAGAGAGAGAGAGAGAGAGAGAGAGAGAGAGAGAGAGAGAGAGAGAGAGCACGTGTGTCTGACGATAAATAATGATGCAGGGGACTGGCGGGGAGGTGAGTACCCAAGGGGACCCCTCCCCCCCAGCATGCAGCCGGCGCCCCAGGCGGCCGGCCCCGACGGTACGGTGACCACTTTGTCCCTCCCCCCCCAAGAACTGACGATATGCAGGCCCCCCAGGGGCGTGCGCCTCCCACCCCCCCCTGCACACGTCTCATCTCCCCTCCTGCAGGCAGGGGGAATCCCCACATGCCTAGTGAGAATGCATGTGGTCTTGGAATTACCTTTAACACCTGACGTTCAGCCGGTTCAGGGATGCTACCGGCTGGTAGCGTGACGCCGAGGGCCTCAGTGATGCCCTGGCAGCTGGTGGGTTCTTATGCCCGACCTCCCAGCCCACAGCTTACTACTGCAGGCGCGGTCGTCGTGAGAGCTTCCTGTGTATACGTCTTACTCTCATAAATAAGTTAATGAAGAAGTAAATCATTGCGAGAAGGAATACGCTGCTACAGGCGCAGTGAGCGATCAGATTCGTTACCGAAGCCACACTCCATAACTTGGTGTATAAAAAAATGATGAATTATTCAGAAAACTTATAAATACGTAATATTCAGACATCATGGGTGATACTCTCTGAGTAAAATCGTACTTCCCCACGAGCGCCACTACTAACAGCTCCCCCACACGAACTCCCTCATCCCCACACGAATCATCACTCGAGACGACGCACGAACCCTCTCCCGAGCCCCCCCCACAATCCTACACGAATCCTCACACGAATCCCCACAACGTGGAGCTCCACACAAATCCACATGAGCCGTATCTTTTTTTTTTTTTTCTTTACCCCGCCTCATCCCGGCATTACTGTATAATTCCCCGCCATCTTAAAACCACAGGGCTCGAGCCATCTCGGGAAATGAGATAAGATGGTGTGGGTTCATTAGCCACAAGGAGCAGAATAACTCAGTAGCTTTCTTGCCAGTGTCTCCACGGGGGACATTACTGTGTGCCAGACACACACACACGCACACACACACCACCAGGGATCCCACCTCCCTCCACTGCGACCAGTGGGGTCAATATCCCACGGCACGTCCCTGTGTCCCTTTAGATCGGAACTGGAGCTATGTATGTTCAGGGGAGCGAACGCACGAAAGAACAGAGCAGGAGTCCCGTGACGTCACACAGCGGAAAGGGGGAGGGAGGGAGGGGGGGGGGGTTCCCACCGGTCCCCGTGACGCCGGACTAGTAGGTTCCCTGACGAAAGGCATAGTAGGTTTCCTGACATCACACACACACACACACAAATGGCCCACAGTAGCCATCCTGAACAGTCCCCATGACGTCACGCTAGGCAGGTCCTGCGACGTCTTGCGCTACACAACGCAAGATTAGTATCCCCTCCTCACACACCCTGTGGGTGGACTGGGCCAGCGGGTGGGGCGATGTTGGTGGCGAGGGCCCCCTAACCACCTGGTGTGGCTGGTGGTAAAGGCCCCTGCCACCTGGTGTGGTTAGTGGTGGGGGACCCTGCCACCTGGTATGGTTAGTGGTGAAGGACCCTGTCACCTGGTGTGGCTTGTGATGTGTGGCCCCTACCAACTGGTGTAGCTGCTGGTTAGGCCCTGCCACCTGGTGTAGCTGCTGATATAGGGTCCCTGCCACCTGGTGTGGCTGGTGGTGAGACCCACTGACACCTGGTGTGGCCCGTGTCACCTATAGTGGTTGATGTGGGTCCATGCCACCTGGTGTTGCCGAAGTGAGCCCCTACGACCTGTTACAGCTGGTAGCGAGAGCCTCTGCCACCTGGATTGGCTGTTGGTCAAGGCCTATTCCACATGGTGTGGCTGGTGGTAAGGGCTCCTACCTCTTGGTATGGCTGTTGGTGAGGGCCTCTGCCACCTGGTCTGGCTGCTGGTGAGGACTCCAACCACCTGGTGTGCCTGAGAATGAGGGCCCCTATCACCTGGTGTGGCTGGTGGTGACGGCCTCTACCACCTGGTGTGGCTGGTTACAAGGACCCCTACGACCTGGTGTGGCTGGTTGTGAGGGGCCCGTGCCACCTGGTATTGCTGTTGCTGAAGGCCCCTGCGATCTGGTGTGGCCATTGGTGAGGGCCCCTGCCACCTGATATGACTGGTTGAGGGCCCCTACCTCCTGGTATAGCTGGTGGTGAGGGGCCCCTACCACCTGGTGTGTCTGTTGGTGAGGGCCTAATCCAACTGGTGTGCCTGATGGTTAATGCCCCTGCCACCTGGTGTGGTTAGTGGTGAGGGTCCCTATCACATGGTATGGTTAGTGGTGAGGCCCCCTGCCACCTGTTGTGGCTGTTGATAAGGAGCTCTGCCACCTGGTATGGCTGGTGTTAAGGGCCTCTACCACCTGGTGTGGCTGGTGGTGAGAGGTCTCTGCCACCTGGTATGGCTGTTAATAAGGGACTCTGCCACCTGGTGTGTCTGGTGGTAAGGGCCTCTGCCATCTGGTGTGGCTGGTGGTAAGGGCCTTGCCACCAGGTGTGGCTGGTAGTGACGGCCTCTGCCACCTGGTTTGGCTGGTGGCGAGGGCCCCTGCCACCTGGTGTGGCTGGTAATGAGGGCCCTTACGGCCTGGTGTGGCTGGTGGTGAGGGCCCCTACCACCTGGTGTGGCTGATGGGAAGGAGCCCCTACCACCTGGTGTGGCTGATGGGAAGGAGCCCCTACCACCTGGTGTGGCTGCTGGTGAGGGTCTCTGCCAACTGGTGTGCCTGATGGCTAATGCCCCTGCCACCTGGTGTGGTTAGTGGTGAGGGCCCCTACCATATGGTATGGTTAATGGTGATAGCCCCAGCCACCTGGTGTGGCTGGTGGTGTGGGGCCCCTACCACCTGGTGTGGCTGGTGGTTAGCGCCCCTGCCACCTGGTATGGCTAGTGGTGAGGGTCTGTGCCATCTGGAGTGGCTTGTGGTGAGGGCCTCTGCCACCTGGTGTGGCTGGTGGGGAGGGTCTGTGCCACCTGGTGTGGCTGGTTAGGGGCCCCTACCGCCTGGTGTGGCTGGTAGCCAGGGCCCTTATCACCTGGTCTGGCAGTTGCGAGGGGCCCTTACCACCTGGTGTCGCTGGTGGTGAGGGCCCCTGCCACCTGGTGTGGCTGTTGGTAAGGGCCCCTGTCACCTGGTGTGGCTGGTGGTGAGGGCCCCTGCCACCTGGTGTGGCTGTTGGTAAGGGCCCCTGTCACCTGGTGTGGCTGGTGGTGAAGGCCCACGCTACCTGGTGTGGCTGGTTGCGAGGGCTCCTATCACCTGGTGTGGCTGGTGGTGAGGGCCCTTGCCACCTGGTGTGGCTGGTGGTGAGGGGCCCCTATCAACTAGTGTGGGGCCCTACCACCTGGTGTGACTGATGGTGAAAGTCTCCACCAGCTGGAGTGGCTGTTGGTAAGGGTCTCTACCACCTGGTGTGGTTGTTGGTAAGAACCTCTGCTACCTGGTATGGCTGTTGGTAAGGCCTCTGCCACCTGGTGTGGCTGTTGATAAGGGCCTCTGCCACCAAGTGTGGCTGGTGGTGAGGGCCTCTGCCTGGTGTGGCTGTTGGTAAGGGCCTCTGCCACCTGGTGTGGCTGATGGTGAGGGCCTCTGCCACCTGGTGTGGCTGGTGGCAAGGGCCTCTGCCACCTGGTGTGGCTGGTGGTGAGGGGCCCCCTTACCAACTGGTGTGGCTGGTTGTGAGGGCCCACTGCCACGTGGTGTGGCTGTTGGTGAGAGCCCCTGCCACCTGGTGTGGCCACTGGTGAGGAGGCCTTGCCACATGGTGTAACTGGTTGAGAGGGCCCCTACCTCCTGGTGAGGCTTGTGGTGAGGGCCTCTGCCACCTGATGTGGCTGTTGGTAAGGGCCTCTGCCAACTGGTGTGCCTGGTAGTCAAGGCCCCTGCCCCTGGTGTGATTAGTGGTGAGAGACCCTGCCACCTGGTATGGTTTGTGGTGAGAGACCCTGTCACCTGGTGTGACTGGTAATGTGGGGCCCCTACCAACTGGTGTGACTGCTGGTTAAGGCCCCTGCCACCTAGTGTGGTTGATGGTGAGGGCTTCTGCCACCTGGCGTGGCTGGTGATGTGGGTTCCCTAACACCTCGTGTGGCTGGTGGTGAGATCCACTGACACCTGGTGTGGCTGGTTATGTGGGCCCGTGCCACCTAGTGTGGTTGATGTGGGTCCATGCCACCTGGTGTGGTCGATGTAGGCCCCTGCCACATGGTGTGTCCCATGTGGGTCCCTACCACCTGGTGTGGCTGGTGGTGAAGGGCCCTACCACCTGGCGTGGCTGGTGGTGAAGGGCCCTACCATCTGGTGACTTGTATCGAGGGTTTCTGCCACCTGGTGTAGCTGGTGGTTAGGGCCCCTGCCACCTGGCGTGGCTGGTGGTGAGGGCCTCTGTCACCTGGTGTGACTGGTGGTGAGGGACCCAACCACCTGGTGTGGCTGGTAGTTAGGGGCCCCTAACACCTGATGTGGCTGATGGCAAGGGCCCTTATCACCTGGTGTGGCTGGTTGCGAAGGCCCCTAGCACCTGGTGTCGCTTATGGTGAGGGGACCTTGCCACCTGGTGTGGCTAGTGAGGAGGGTCCCTGCCACCTGGTGTGGCTGTGGTGAGGGCCCCTGCCACTTGGTGCGGCTGGTGGTAAGGGCCCCTGCCTCCTGGTGCGGCCGGTGGTGAGGGGCCTTGCCATCTGGTGTGGCTGGTGTAAGGAGCCGCTGCCACCTAGTGTGGCTGGTGGTAAGGGGTCCCTTCCACCAGGTGTGGCTGTTGAAAGGCCTCTGCCACCTGGTGTGGCTGGTATTGAGGGGCCCCTACCATCTGGTGTGGCTGTTGGTGAGGGACTCTGCCAACTGGTGTGGCTTGTGGTGAAAGCCCCTGCCACCTGGTGTGGCCGGTGGTGAGGAGCCTTGCCATCTGGTGTGGCTGGTGTAAGGGTCACTGTCACCTGGCGTGGCTGGTGATGAGGGGCCCCTGCCACCTGGTATACCTGGTGGTAAGAGTCCCTGCCGGCTGGTGTAGCTGGTGATGAGGGCCCCTGCCATCTGGTGTGCATGGCACACATCTGACAACGAACATCAAACAGTAAACATCAACAGTGCAGGAAACATGACAAACGCTAGAAGCCTGTAAGTACTACGTGATGTTTGACGGCCCCCCTACCCCCAGCGCACACATACACATACACCCACACGCACACACACACAAGAAGTGGTTTGTACTACGCGCTTAAGAGGTCATCGAGGCAGGTCACATCCTCGAGGGGAAAAGAGATGAAAAAAAATCCCCGTGAGTGCTACAAGGTTACTGGGGATCGATGATCAACTGCGTACCTGGTAGAGGTACGAGCCGGACGCCGGGGTTAGCGAGAGGGAATGTCTCTCTCTCCACCAGGAGACAGAGGCCGGACTGGGAGGTCAGTCAAGGGGGAACACATCCCAGCACCATCGCCCGGCTCCTGAAGACTGGTGTCTTCAGTGTGGCGTTCCTCCCGGATGCCTCCCTCCCGGTATTCACTACAGCCTTCCCTTATGGCTCATTTATTTCACAGGCTGGCAGAGGTGCCCTGGGGAGATGATTTGAGGCTGTAATTACGCTAATAAGAACAGTTCACGGGGCTGCGCGTCAGACGGCAGATGTCTAGCAGGGAAGATAATGGCTCTTAAAGATGGCCGTGTGCCTCCCCAGGCCCTGTGTTGTTGACGGACCACTGTAATGAAGGCGATGAGGCATCACCTATTGATCTTCCTCCTGTGAGTAGGACTGAACACCCACGCAACATATTCACCCGAATACATGATAAAATAAGGTACGTGCATTTTGTATCCTGAAGCTTTACCATTTATTATGGTAAAGCTTCAGGACACAAAATGTATATATAAAGTGTATACTTTATTTCTTGCTGGATAATTCGTGTAAAGTTGTCTGCTTCCATGATCCAGAACCTGTTGAGGTGTTGGCACGTGCCCTGAAGCTTACAGAACAAGCAGTTAAAAATTCTCAGCGGACTTTGAACAAGGTGACAACGACCACCTCAACAACCGAGGAACTATTTAGACCAAGCCCGGAGGTGTGCTGGAGGATCAGGCTTAGAACCTCATACTTATCTCTCTGCTTACAAGGTAAAAGTGTACCTGGGTTAATGAATGAATAAAATGTCAGCGTGTGTTGAAAACACAGGTCGAGTATTTACAACAGCAACATTCAGCGAGAGATAAGCAAATGAACACTGTGGGTTCACTCTCATACGCTCACTGTTATTTCATTTTCCTATCAAATGTTGAGCTGTGTCAGTCATGTTTACATTTCTTGTCCGCTGGCCTCTTTGCCTGGCCGGATATTTATGTTAAAAGCAAATTTGAGCGGCGCGTAAAAGATGAAATTAAAAGAGAAGGCAAATATGAGGAAGGCAGCTGTGTGAGCAAGAGCGGTTTGCTATGAGGGATTTTTTTTTTTCCCCTCCTTCCAAAATGTCTACTTGGCCGAAGTGGTCGATACTGCTAAGTGGCTGTCGGGCGCTCCTGCTGCTGCAAGACCGGAAAGTGGAGAGCCAGGGCGGTGGACGACGTGAAGAACGGAAACCCTTGTGCACTTCCTGACATTCACCCGAAAGCAAGAGAGTATTTCAACAAGCTACAAATCTTACGGAGTCTTATTGAGGCCAGTTACGTGTTTACACGACCCTTACGCTGAGACTAGGCCGGGAAGTGCTTGATTAACCCCGATGGACACGACGATACGACCTTGAGCGAGATGGCACGACCTTGAACAAGACGGTGCGAGAAGTGGGTATAATGGCGCCAACTCTACCACAACCCTTCATGGTCAGGTCAAAAGTCAAGCAAATACACAGTAGAGCCTTACCATCGTGCTTAAGGGTCGTGTGTCATCACATGGCTCTCGGATTTGCTAAAAAAAAATTTTACAGAACAAGAAATCAGAAATCTTACGCTGCCCCAAGACTCACGCTACCAACTGGGAAGTGAGACAGAAAATGAACCTCAGACGAAGGTTAGGTAAGCACACTAAAATGCCGCTAACGGCGAATTAAAACCTTTCTCAACAACAAATATCAGACGCAAGAAGGGGCGACCAAAGTAGACGTCCAGCGGACCACACACAAGACGTTGCCAGCGAAAACGTACCGTCTGTCATCAAGGTTAAAATATAACGCAGGAGGGACCCAATCCTCCTGGATTAATAAAGACGAGACGATACAACGAAAACTCTCTCCCTTGTGTCTACACATGTAGTAATTCCTCGCCCACATCTGCAGCTGGGGGCGAACGTCCCATCTGGTAAATTTTTCCAAACGATAAAGTAAAACAACTGCGCGAGACAGCTGAGCCATCCTCTAGTTTCCCGCCAGGGATCAGCTGTTCAGACACACGATGGAATAATCCACGCAGCTCCAACTCAGAGCAATAAAGTCCCCTCATTCTTTTTTCTTGTCTTATTATTTGCTTTTTATCTTCACTTCTTTTTTTTTCTAGTAACTAAAAGTAACTAATGAGAACCGTGAGACCACAGAGCCATACGGGAGATGAGTGCCGGGACAATGGCTGAGCCTTGCCCACGGCTGACACGGTGAGGCCGGAGCACCAGCCAACAATAGGCAGTCGCACAATAACAAAGCTTTCATTAACAATGGTTGAGCGTGAAATGGGCCTCCGCCCGGGGCAGTACAGCTTCTCTCCCACCTACTTAAGTACGCTGCCATTTGCCGGCCTACTTCTCTCCTCTCTGCCAGAGAGGCCATATAAAACCAGCCAATCACAACCCAACGTCATCAGTGCGCCGCCTGGGATTGGTCCAGAGGAATTCCAGTATCCAGGAGCCGGGACAGACGATACACATAACTAGCCACTATTATCTGCCTCTCGTAACTGGTACAAACCAGTGCGCCATCACAAGATTACCTTGCTATATATATATATATATATATATATATATATATATATATATATATATATATATATATATATATATATATATA
>JAYMFT010168968.1:0-12270 GCA_038088735.1 Panulirus argus | reverse complement strand
ATATATAAATATATATATATATATATATATATATATATATATATATATATATATATATATATATATATATATAAACTCTAATACAACAGAAATTGTTTCCTTCATTCTAAAATTGACTAATACTGAGTGTGTAAATATCGAATTCTGCCAAGATGATATATGCACAATTTCTCTGATGATCTGTGGGTGACTAATATGTGTAAAGTTTTCTCCATTTGTGGTTGATGGTTGCTAATGGAGGAATCAAACATCAGCTGGGAATTCAAATGAGGGCAGGGACCATTGATCTTCATGGAAGGTACTGAGCAGCCCTCACTGATTCCTCATGTGAAGTACAGAGCAGTGTAAGGGTTAAGCCAGGCAGCAACAAAGAAAATGAAAATTAGTTCTCTCTGGTTATCACAGAATGTCATCATAACACACCTGTGCCCCTTGGGGATTTGTGTTAAAATCACTAACTATAGCTGGTCGTTCCTTAACCAGAACTTGGCCAGATATACAATGAGACTTGATACCAGCTCGTTCCAGATGACTGCGGATAATATCCAACATAGATGTCCACTGGGAAACAACTACGGATTTTTCTCTAGTTTCTGAGTCACGTATCCTCTTCAGTTCCTGAATAAGTCGTTTAATCTGTTGGAATATCATGATATTATGGTACAAGAAAACTGAAAATTCGTCTAAAATACTACATACACAAAATGCGTTTTCAAATGAAAGAAATTGAGAAATTTAAAATAACACTCAAATTTATGAAGTAAATCTTTTCAGTCCTAAACACCTGTTATACACTGGGGATTACAATCCTACACGTAATATGTACGTGCAACATCCTGATGTTTCCCACTGTTTCAAATAAACTGGAGAGTTCAAAAGTAATATACATATACCATATGTCACCAGCAGAAATTTCACAGTATCAGTTACCCTATAAATATCTTTATGAGATAACCCTTATCAAAGTCAACAACTGGCAGTTGCAAGAGTGACATCCATGCATCTGGCAGCCACAGATAAAAATGCAAGGTGATATGGGAAGAAGCCAACATAATATTGATAGAAAGCAGTGATACAAATGACATGATAAAGATGATAATTACTGGCTGCTGCATGCTTGTGGTTACACCAATGGTGAAGATTCATTTTCAATGAGGGTAAATCACTGTCATTGGATGAAATGATTTAGTCTCCTTAAGGAAATTCTTCCTTCAGAGGAGTTCACATTTCCCTGCTTTTGACTGAAATTCAGCCTTGAAGCCATGAAGCTGTAGGAGGCCCATGAAACGGTATGAGATGTGTGGAAATTAAAAGAGTGGTTTAGATGGCAGAAGGAGGTGTGTTGAAATGACTTGGGCATTTGGAGCGAATGAGTGAGGAAAGGTTGACAAAGAGGATATATGTGTCAGAACAAGGAAAATGGGGAGACCAAATTGGAGATGGAAAGATGGAATGTAAAAAAATTTGAGTGATCAGGGCCTAAACATGCAGGAGGGTGAAAGCAATGCACTGAACAAAGTGAAGTGGAATAGCGTGGTATACAGGGGTCAATGTGCTGTCAGTGGACTGAACCAAAGAAATGGGATGCTGCCAGGGTAAACCATGAAATGGTTTGTAGGGTCTGGTTGTGGATAGGGAGGTGTGGTTTAGGTGCAGTACACACAGACAACTTGAGAATGGATGTGAGCGAATGCAGCCTTTCTCTGTCTGTTCCTCATGCCACCTCACTAATGTGGAAAATGGCAATTGAGTTTAAAAAAATACAATAATAATAATTCTTGCTAATAGGATAAAAAGAATGCTGCCCACATATATCTTGCATATTGAAGGTGACTAAAAGGGGCAGGAATGAGGAGCTGGAAATTCTCCCTTGCTGTATTACTTTCCTAAATAAGGAACAGAAAGAGGAGCCACACAAAAATCTTTTTCCTTTAAGGCTCGTTCATCCATTTCTGATTCTATCTCATTCATGAGGAAATACATGAACATGTATGAAAGAAAAGAAATAATAATAAAGAGTCCACTTCTTCATTTCTTGCTAATGTGGGAAAAGGCAAAAATGTATGAAAAAAATAATAATAACAATAATAATAATTCTTTTTCATACATGCATGCTGTTTTACACATCAGCAAGATACTGCTAGAACCAGACATAAGTAGTCTCATTTGCTCATATCCACTCTAAAGCTGTTAGAATGATGGTCAGAACTTAAAATCATCTAAATTGCAACCACAATCATTACAATACCAAAATCTTAATGCCAAACTGTAGTACTCTACACTAACCCTACACCACCTACTCTTGCTGAAAAATGCAGCTTCTATTAGTGAGAGAAGGGGGGCCAAGCGAGGATTTTTCCTCTGTTCTTAACGTTACCTCGCTAACCGGGAAATGGCGAATATGTATGAAAAAAATAAAATATATTTTTCAGTAGTTTCACCTGTCTTATATGTATACATTTCAATGTTTTATTTTACTATATAGTAAAGTCCTAAAATTATAATACCAAATGTGAGGGAGGATGCATATTAATACCATGCCTATTTACTATGGAAACCTGTCTTTCTTTGAATGTCTTGTTTTGTATATCATTTTCTGGGGAATAATTAGGATGGAAAAGGGTGAAAACTTACAAGACATTGGGGTGACACGACACAAGAATGAAACTGCAAAAAGGACTTATGTGAGAGCATTATCCCTAACATATTAAAAGAAAAGCACATCAAAGGGACTGTTTGAAATAAAAAACATACACTGAAAACATCATAATTTCCTTTAAAGCATACATATAGTAAGATGAAAATGATATCTACAACAAGGGTACAACTCAAGATTAAATATGCACAGAACTTCCAAGTTTGTCTGCCCTCGAGTGGATGCATATGCTGAAGATAGTACAATAACACTCATCAAGAATGCTGACAGAATAAAGGTTAAGCTTTGAAGATTAGAAGCATTCACACTTCCCACAGGAGAGTAAATGAGATTGAGCAGGTATATGATAACTGACCTTAATGATCCTAAAGGGTTCATGATGATGCTAATAGTGACCAGTTCTTTGAAAGAAAGAGGTATGTAGCAACTAGAAGTCAAAACCAAGGACTGGGTAAGAGAAAAGTCAGGATGAATGTGAGAAAATACTTCTTCAGTATGTATTAAGCTATATCAAGAAAAATTAAATACTGAGAATATAGTAATGAAAAATTCATTCAGAATTACAAAAACTACTTTTCCTTAAATCTTTCAAATACAGAAACTGCTGCAATACTACCTTTGAGCTCTTTTTCATTGTCTGAAAAACAGGGTTATCCATAGTGAGCACCTTCTCCTTTAAGTTTTCATCTATTTTCTCTTCCACCTCATTATCAGGTATCAGGCTCATATTGGCCATTTGGGAAACCAGATCCATCTCTGTGCCTGACTCTCCTGTTTCTTTACTTTCAGTTTCAATCATCTGAAAATTTGGAAAAATTTTAGTAGTTCTTACATATTAGTAAATATAAAGCCGATTCACAAACAGTGTCTGTCCCACCTTAGCTGAGCAGCTCCAGAAACAAACAACAGCCTCATTTACAAACATCCAATCTCAAGCTGTCATTTTTTTATGTTAGCTCAGACAGCATGAGTAACTGAGGCTCTAATCAAGGCTATCCCACTTATGCTATTTATACATATATACCCTAGCCTGAGCCAGGTAACCATTTCATCGACCAACCCCAAGGGGTGGATGAACAGCTGGGTTGACTTTTTGGACCAACTGCTGCATCCAGGATTCGAACCTATGTGCTCAACCCTTGGCGGCCTAAGAATGCGTCACATTCAGGAATGCTAACTAAAGCTATCAAAACCAGAGCATGGTATTATCGAACTCCAGCTCCATGAGGTTACACTGTGAGTTAATATTCATCTCTGCCAAGGGAGTATCAGTAGGAGTAGACATGGCAGAAAATGAAACTATGGAAGATGAAGTGAGTCACAAGGTGGGTGAGGGGGTGAAGGTTCCAGGAAGAATGCGAGGAAAGATAGGTAGTTATAGGGGAGGGTGAAAATAGGTATGTTTGGAGTTACAGTAGTCCCACTGATGTTGTATGGACTGTATGGAGGAAGGTGGATGTTTTGGAAATGAAATGTATGAAATCAGTGAGTGATGAGAGGAGGGTTGATTGAGTAAGTTATTAAAAGGGTAAGAGACAGGTGTGGTAATAAGAAGAGAGCAGTTGAGATAGAGCTGAAGAGGGTGTCCTAAAATGGTGTGACCTTATAGAAAGAATAAACGAGAAGTTGCCAATAAGGATGCATGTGTCAGAAGTGGAGGAGGCGAGGAAAAAGGGAGACCAAATTGGAGATGGTAGAATGGAGTGAAAAAGATATTGAATGCCTGGGGCCTGAACATTCAGGATGCACAGGATGGAGTGAACTGGAGCAATGTGGTATACACGTGGTACATGATGTTAATGGGCAGAACTACAGTATATGAAGAAGCTGGGGGAAACCAGGGAAGGTTCTGTGGGGTCTGGTTGTGGATAGGTGGTTGTGTGAAAATCATCCTGCATGTTCCTTCTTTTTTTCCACACATGTTTGTTGTTCCCCCTGTCAGCAAGGCAATGAGAGGAACAGATGAAAACAAATTGCCTCATTTGCTCACATCCACTCTTTAGGTGACATCATTGTACATTTCTTTTGGAGCATTAAAATTTCTTGGAGGATTATATATCAACATCACTTGCGCTTCCTTCTTGCTGTTACCCTTCCCATTTTTATTATCTGAATGGATGTAAACTGGGGGATGGGGGAGTGGGACTAAATGTCCCAACACAGAAATGTAAAGGCTTTTTTAAACCATGAAATAAAAAATTCAATATTCTATAATGTAAACTGTGTAATACACATCCTGTGCTGTTGTCAGCATAATGCATGAAATTTGCCCACAATGCCAGAACATAAAAGGGTCAATTGTTCATAAGATCACACTCATGTTTATATTACTCTTCGGTAATTAACACAAATAAAGACAATCAAAGCATAATTCATTCTCTATCTAACTAGGGAAAAGAAAAAAATAAATGAAACAGTAGCAACCTTACCCCTTGAATAAGTGAGGGATGGCAGCAGATCTGACGTAAACGCAGAAGCAAGACGAGAAGATGATGAGCTTTAACCTCTGTTATAGCCACACTGCTGGTCAATGTTGGAGTATACTTATTGTCTGCCAGGTGAAAACATGAAAAAGACTGAAAACTTATTCATGAAGTTAAGACTTACATTATGTAATAAGTAATATAAAACACTGTAAGTGAATGCATTAGTACTTAAAAATTATACTGATATCATGGAAACTCTCCATCTGCGCAAATACCAAAAACTGGGTTTTCTGGTTAACAATGTAGACACTCCAAACAATCTGGGGAAAAAAGTACATACAATGCCCTAAGAATGAGTCACAAAACACATCAAACTATCATCAAGTACAAATGGTCATTTGTTATTCAGTTGCATTCCTTAAGTGTTTACTTTTTCCCAATTACTTGAGAAGGATCATGTGCATAAAGTCTTTGAGTTTATCAAAAATATTCACACATCTGTCTAGGGTGCTAAACTGCACAAAGGCTTCTACAATTTTTCACTCTGCACATGAACATGATCTATAACATGAGATTAACATCTCTATTCACACCTCTAAGCCACATACCCAACATGCCTCCATTCCACTTTACAAAAATCCTTCCCTCGGCATCCTCATCTCTCATCTGAAATACCTTTACCCCAGAAAGATTTACTCAGTGCATCTGCCATGTTTTTTGCTATCATCTCTTTATAATTGCAGCTTCAACCGAACAACTATAGATTTCACCATCCCTATCTATCTATCTATATCTCTGATGCCTGTTCCCCCTGGGAACTCCTATTAAGCGGGTAGCCACGGCAAAAGTCTCCACTTATCCCTATCCTTACATCCCTCTCTCACAAACACCTGCTTGTCAGTTAAGGAGCAGCGAATCAGGCTAAGGGATTCAGAAAGAAAAATTTTGGAGGATAATGTACGGATATGTGAAGAACTGAATAAGAAACTATGGGCCAAATACCACTGAGATTTAATGGGAAAGAGGTATTGGAAATCAATGAGATATCTAGCAGAGGTATAAACAGAGTACTACATGGCTTTGACCCATACAAAGCTTGATCAATGATACACTACAAACGTGTATGAAAATATGGAATAAGTTATTGATAATATCAACAAAGGTACTATGTGCTTTGCACAAGGAAAGGGTAACCAGAGCATTATATTCAAGAATGTAACACTGTCTAAGTTTACAATAAAAGGAGATGATATAATAAATAATGTTATCAGATTAACAGAACACATTTATGTGGTCATTAAACTTGGACATAAACATAAAATTGTTCTGCAATGCCAATACAAAAGCTGAAACCAGGAATATTGTAATGCTGGCACCTTACAGTACTGTAGTGTAGATGGGTTTGCTTTACTCATGAGAAAAAACTTGAAACTGAACTTGAATGAGCTCCATAATTCAAAATTCTGACAACTACTGGTGTTGTTTTTTTGGTAAGGGAGTACACACAAAAAAAAGGCGAGATCCTGAAATCTGGAAGCACCTCGGGACCAAACATCCCAAATTTGAAAAAGTGCACCTATAATGACAAAAATCTATAAAAATGCAGCAACTAAACCAACAGCAAGAGATACTCTGTGAGGGAGCCTTTTGAAATGCTTACCATCACCTTTCTTTGGAGATCCAGTGGTGGCAACAGGATCTACTTCAGACCATTTCTCCAATTTTTCCTTCTCTTTCTCTTCATTACTCTTCATGTACTGAATCAACGTTGACCTAATATGGAGGAAAATGAACATTCAGCCAAAGATATCATGTTCCACTAAGAGCAACTAAAAAACAAAAGAGAACTGCTTACACATACCTTAAAAAAAAAAATGATGCAAACAATCACAGGTGATAACTAATGACATACCTTGAAAAAGTGAAGACGTGATCATATACTTCCCTTTCATGCTGAGACAGAGACAAGTTGTGCTGTACTATCACTTTTTCTGGCAGTTCCACTATCTTTCTGCCCGTGTTCTGATCAACCTGCAGAACAGCACAAAACAGTCGATGACTTTAGAAAACAAAAAGCTCAGCACAACTTTATGCACTAATCCTAGAAGAAAATGACTGAGTGAAGTACACCAGTATCAAATGTAATTTACGAAAAGTACTTCAAGTTGTAGCAATTCACCTTCTCTCTGCCCCAGGCTTTATGTGAGGATTCTTCAACAGACTTCTTTGATCCACATATGAGGATCTTATGGTCTCCACCTTTATTTGAAATTGATCTGCCACCACCAACAAACATAACATAGACAAAATGCATACACAGTGAAATAACCTCTCAAGCACTAAGAAAGTGACCTCCTTACTCAGTCTTAAACTTCGCCCCATCAGACATACACCCTTCAGAAGCCACACTCCCCAGACAAACACGCGTCACAGTTTCTTGTCTATGCTTTGGATATCACTAATCACTATGACAATGCAAACACCATTTCAATATATCCCAAGACCCTTCATGACCACAATGCAGCTACTGTAACTAAGACATTAAGCACTTACAACTTAAACTGCCCTGCTCTATCTGCACATACATGCAAACACATCATTACACTTTACAGCCTATGATCCTGACAGGTGGATGAGACTGGCTTCCTGAGTGGTGCAGGAACCTCGAAAAGATAGAAGGGACTCCTGAGACGTGAAGTACATATAGAAAGGTTCCAGATGAAGGTGGGTTTGTGGTATGGGTGTTTGATGTCACCATGGTTGTTTAACTTGTTTATGAATAGTGGTAAGGGAGGTAACTGAAAGGGTCTTGGAGGGAGGGGTAGGGCTGTAGTCTATCAGGGATCGAAGGACTTGGAGGGTGAGTCAGATGCTGGTTGTTGATGGCACTGTTGATAGACTCAAGTGCAAAACTGCAGAAGCTGGTTTCTGAGTTTAAGGATTAATTGTTCTCAGCAATTTCACTCATTATATAAAGGGTTAACAGTCTATCTACTGTGATCTAAATCAGTTGTAAGTTCCATGTAAGTCATAAATTCTTCTGCAAATGATATGAAAATATCACATTCTGCTTTTATGGGATGCTGTCTATAATTAAGTGAAGCATATCCTTAAGATTCTATAAAGCTTGATCAAAAGCTGCTAAATCCTTAAACCAGAATGTTAAGAAAAATGGTAACCATCAACTTCTCTCTATCAACTGATCAGGAGAGAGGGAGCAATCTTTAATTTAGCATGTCTTCACCTGGTCCTTAGTTCTCCGCAGCAAAAGAACTTTTACCAGAAGACCAAGTCGGCGCATCCCTTGTGCACTGTTATTGGAGACCTGGAGTTTCCAGCACTGTAAAAGGTCAGAGTCTGTTATATGATAAAGTAAGATTAATATTTTTTCTACTTATCTTTTGATAAAATATTTTAATATATATTCAAAAAAGAATGTACTGTCATTATTTCTTATAAAAAAATGCAGATCTATGCTTACATCCTGCTAATATCTTTAGTAAGGTCACTCTTAATAAATAACTTGAACATACTTTTCCCTAGCATTAAATAACATCCTCCCATAACATCAAAAAGTTTCCCACAAAATTAGTTGACATTCCTGCCGGCAAGAAGGTTTAGCTCAGTCATGCTTTTCTTTAAGATACTACTCAGCTCTAAATAAATCAGTGACTAACCCCGAACCAACCTGACGTACCCCTATGATTAAATCTAGATCTCATGGACTGATAATCCAAACTTTACTCTTGTTCCATGATGAACCATCACTAAAAAGAGAGAGAGAGAGAGAGAGAGTGACATTCTAACTTACGGTATAATCATCAAATGGGGAGGCCCTGAGGAAGCGCACCAATGAGTAAAGGTCCATCTCACGGTTTTGCACAGGTGTTCCTGTTAAGGCCCACCTACGACCACCTCGAAGTAAACAAACAGCTTGTGATGTTTTGCTCTTGTGGTTGCGAATAACATGAGCCTCATCTAACACAATACGAGTCCAGCCAACATGAAACAAGCGACCCTGATTCTTTGACTTTACCTGTAAAATGAGAAATAAAAAATTCTGATACAATGTGCAAAAAATCAACAAGGAAATGAGTTCTTGTTTCTCACAATGCCTGAAACAAGAACTTTTAGTTAAGCCTTCATGTGTGAGACTTTTTTTTTGCCTTCTTGCATGATAGACTTTTTTGGTAAAGTATATGACATAAAATTTAATCTAATCCCGACTCAGACTAGATTATTATGTCAACATTATAATTTCAATCAATATTATTTAACTGATCTCTCATATTCTATTTTTGATTTAATCAATCATTATCATTACTGCTCATTTCAACCAGGATCCTAAGACAAATACTAAGATGCTGAGTTGGTATGGCTATGAGTTTCTTAGCCTAGTTTATACAAAAAAGCAGTGGGATTGGCATTATCTCTTAATCACCAAATCTGCAGTGAGGTTAAACTAAAAACAATAAACATCTTAGTCTACTGTACACAAAGTAGCAGTGGGATTGGCATTATGTCCAATCACCAAATCTGCAGTGAGGTTAAATCAAAAACAATAGACAATCTTTAAGATTTTGGTGACCTGTTGTTGAGGTTAGGATAATCACCCTGATGTAATTTGACACCCGCTGTGCTATGTATTTTGACATAATTTTATGTGATCATTACAAGTCAGAAATAACAGTTTCTATTACTTGTAAATATTTCAGCCAGGTTAGGTTAAAAATCTTTACAACCAGTGACTGCTTTTCCTCCTGTCCTTTGCTTTCTGTTAACTGCTTGGGGAACCTGGAAAACTTTTGAAATATGTATACCCACTTACCATTTGGTGATGCAAATGCAATGATTTTTCATATACATATGAGGAAAAGTTTCGAAATAATAATATCTGATGTACGTTATTATGATTCCCTGGAGCATAATTTTTGAATTAAAATGATACTAAAAACTCTGCCTACTTTAGCATTGCTAACAAATGCAGTGTGCTCTATGCTCTTTAGGTTATGCTATATCAATGCCAGGCTTAAGAGGTACTTCATGAGTATCTTTGGGCTTACCAAGAGAGCTGTGTGGTATTTTTGTAATTGTTTTTGTCACAAACGAAGATATTGATTAATGGGTTTACACTGGATATGTCTATTATCTTGTAAGAGTAACAGCAACAAAAAGTATTAAGTAACACAAGGGAGCAAATCTCATACATATGTCCTTGACATTTCCACATAAACTTTTCAGTATAAGGAAAAATTTTGGGCTTTAGTGTCTGGAAACAATGCATGGGATACCACCAAAAGTATCAATTGCTGTACATTCTGCAATCAAGGCAGAGGTGGCAATTTCAAGAAATTTTACTCACAGGAGGTCAACCACCCTTAGCCATAAGGATTTCATATAAGGCTAACTGCCTTCTAAGGTGCTGAGCCCACCTATGCTGGTGGCAATTCACACAAAGGTTAGCATGTCTGGATTTGGATGGTTTTCAGCTCTTTCTCTCTATAGATTGCAAGTTGCTCAAGCAAAGAACTCTTGTACACTGAAATCCCTTTAACCGGATTCTGTACAACCAGAATTCACTTTTAATTAGACAATATCAAAACCATATGGATGCTTTCAAGCGATTATCCAAAATCTGAAATGCAAGATCATCAGCAAAAATGTGTGGATTTGATTCAGAATTTTTAAGCAATGTTCAGACAATACTAGATTATCATTGAGATGCTGCCAAAGAGGAAAATGGGATTTCAAATTTCAAAACCTGTATTTCTCTCCTCTGCAGTCTGTCCTGTGAACATGAGACCAACCCCAGAAGAAAAACTAGGGTTTGGAGAAAACCTTAAGATGAGATGACTAAACCAAAAAACATAAATAAGTACATTCACTGTTGAATCTAGGGCATTCTAAAACCTGTATTTCCAGAAGGAATTCCTAAAGCCACGCAAGGTGGATCCACAACATCAAAGCCAAAGTAATATCTGACAGTAATAAGCGCCACAGGCCCTTTTGTGGATTTTATCCAATGAAGCATTTCTAATGAATGCTATGGCAAAAACCAACTCCCCCATATCATGTGCTATAGTATAAAGCCCAAGCTGAGTAAATAGAATGCATTTCTTAACCCAAATAAGATATTCCTAGCCATTAGCGGTTTCTACTTTCAATGGTTTCATTTTTAGTTAAGAATCTAGCATCTGGGTTTATCTTAATCCATAACAGATTATCAAAAGAGAAGATTTTGTGTCTGAATACAGCATGTAATCAACTAATTCTCCTCCTAAAGCCTGGGGTTATATGGAAAAAGTGTTTTCTGGAGAAAATGTTGAGCAGCTAGTGCCAGAAATATTGTTACAATGCAAAGTGTCTAAGGCTTTAGAAAGCTTCCACTTGAGAAGAAAGAAAAAGCAACATTTCTCCTCAGAAGAAAGATTATAAAAGTTTATCCCAAACAAGGCCCAAGAAATGAATACTAAATCCGAGATGGGTTTTGAAGGGCACTCATATACGTCAACTGTGTTACTAGCCTTACTTGTGCTGTTATAAAGCTAAAGATCACACTTAAGGCTTGAGTCATGTCTGAGATGTCATGATTCTTTAAGGAAGGACTGAAAAGCTTTCCAGGCACTTTTCTAACCTTCAATGAAACCTATACTTACATCTCTTATCATCCTCCCACCCAAATTCCTTAAGACTATTTCCATTTCTCCTACATTTCACCATGTCTTACAAGTAATTATCCATCATAGTCCATAATGTCCACATTTATAGGCAGCATTACTTTTGTTATAGTACCTGTTTTTCTATAACAGGTATGCTCACCCCAAAAGAAATTAGCATGATGATACCTACTAATTCTTTGGATGTTCTCCATATTTTCAAGTATAAGATTTATTAACAACACTTGAAATGCATGCCAATAAATTTTCACATTGGCCTGACATCATGTGGAACAAAAAGCTTCTTTCCAGCATACACAATGATTATGAATGAAAAAGATTAAATGCTCCCAAAGCAATGAGGTTGAAGAACCACGTGAGATGGAAAAATGTAGGCATTATAAACAATATAAAGTTGAGAAATGAGCAACATAAAAATATATATATATATATATATATATATATATACATTTTTTTTTTTTCATACATATTCGCCTTTTCCCGCGTTAGCGAGGTAGCGTTAAGAACAGAG
>JAYMFT010168957.1:0-12270 GCA_038088735.1 Panulirus argus | reverse complement strand
TTGTGGAATTGATAATAGTGACATTGCTATTTATTGCTTCATATATATATATATATATATATATATATATATATATAGCGTTGATGGGATGGCCCTGATTAGGCCTCAGCTGCCCGTGCCTTCTCAGTTAGCATATACAAAAAATGTGTGCCGGATATTTTTCGTTTAATCATAGTAAGGTAGTTTATTACACGCAGCATAAAAACGATCTTTACACCTGTGAAAGACAGGTCTTAGAATAACCACAAGTTGCTTTTAAGAGGTTGGCACGCTCTCAGTTTTTTCGTCCTTATGTCATATTATGTCGCTCTGAAAGTGCAAAGATTGTTTTTGTGCTGTATGTACGTAGATGATCTCAAAGACCCAAAAGTGTCTACAATATTAACTCCTTCTGCCAATACCTGCATGGCCTTCTTTCTATATACGACGCCTCTGTTGGGTGTGTAGAACGCTATCAATCATCTGTATTTCCCTAAAGAAGACCTGATGTACGTATCATCTGATACATTTGAGCTCCGCTTATGAATACTATTCCTCGTAGAACATCGCCACCTTTTCGCACATTATAAACGTGCCATAATGCTCATGCACGTACTATAACCTTGCACTTCATATATGCTTTATTTTCTCAGCACTGATGATTGTCGTAAGATTTTCCTTTTTGAAAAAAACAAACAAACTGGTATCTGCATTCCCTGCAGAGAGCGAGACTATATGATGAGCTCATAACTCTGTATTTACCCATGGGAAGTTTCTTGTAAAAATAGTTTTTCAAAGTATCCCTATTTACGTTATATACTATTTGCACTGGTATGATATCGGGAAATGTTCAGTCAAGTAACGTGACAATTCTAAAGGAGATGAAATTACACAACTTTAGAATATGAACTGTAACATGACGATAAGGCCAAATATGGAACGCTTTGAAGAGATATATATTGCCAGAAGATTCGACATGCTTAATTACATCTATTCGTCACACACGAGACAAGCATATCGGCCCTGGTGCATGTACATGGAAACATTACATGAGGAACGAGCACACAATCCAGCGCTGTTCACAGAATAATTCATTCAGGTAATTATCAGGAAAACTAATATTTTTTGTTCCCGAAATTTAAAAGTTAGAAGGATATTGCAACTGTAATTACTAATTTCGTCCAGATGGACAGTTATTAATGGGTAAACAACTCTGGAAATGAACGTAGTTATCATATCTGGAACGAGATTTGTGTCTCGTGAAAGCGACCATTTTTAACTGTTTTCAAATGATATTTGATTTCTTTGATAGTCTTTCATTAGCCCGGCAATATAGGCAGTCCGTCAATACAGTCGTCTGCAGCTTGGACGCAGTAATGAAATGCGATTAAGTTGAATATCATTTTAAGCAAACGTCAACAGACCAGTGGTGTTCCCTTTGTCTCAGTCGCCTCTATTACCTAGCGTAGTGGTTCACGACCTTTTCTATGCCCCACACCCGTAGGAAATGTTTGGTTAATGTTCGCACTCCTACAAAAGTAATATCACATTTGAAGATGATGAAGTCAAATATTTGAACAACGAACTGAACCACATACAATACTGCGGGTGATCAAATTGAACTTAAAAAATAAGCTTTTAACCCAGTGCATGAAATTCAAATATGAGTTGAGCATTTCGATTTTAATTTCCACAGAAAAAAATTTGAAACAGTAAAATCAATCCCAATTGTGAACATAGAATTCAATGACTACTTTATTTCTGCTTCCCTTTCATGAGTTTGTCAAATCGTGAAACTTTCTCGGTGACTGCCATCCACAGGTCTGCCTGTGGATCCAAGCGCCTCCTAGATTTTGTCTTGAGTGACAAAAGAGAACTAAATCCGAAAACAAACATATTATCAGTTACTTACTTTACTTACATGTTAATTCTGTTATACTCTCCTTTTGATTAGATAGATTCATTACTTTTTATATTTTGATGGTTTTCTTTCAACTACAGTGAATAATGAGGCACGAAGCTCTCTCTCTCAAAACAACGAGACCACTATCTACGCAACACAGCCACCCATCACCACTGCCAAAGACACACTGACAGATGCCTGAATGACGACTCGTGAAAACACCGACAAGGACACAAACCATTTTTTCGTGCCCCCAGATATTCCACCTCATACCCCCTAGGGGTGCGGGCACCCCAGGTTGGGAACCCTTGAACTAGTGATATCTGATGATGGCAACATTTCGTGGGACAAATCGAAATTTTCCTTCACATTAGTCTCATTTCCTGTCGACTCCAAATAACCTCTAAGCTTTCAAGAATGGTGTACATCTGTGTCAGTAGGCGGCATGTATCTATGATGAATTGAGCCAGTGTTGTATTAATCTTTTTCTGAAATGAAAAAGATTCCACAGTCAGGATTCTTTTCTGTTCCGTTTCAGTCTCAGTACTGTGGCATTGGTTCATTCTTTCATCAGCATATCCTGTGCCTCAAGCCTTTTGAATATGCAATGTGACTTTCATACATGACTTAACACGGATAACCTCGGAAAAAAAAGAATATATATGTATATATATATATATATATATATATATATATATATTCATCATCTTATTTAATTTGTCTCACTTGATCGCTGTTTACCGCGTCAGCGAGACAGCGTCAGGAAACAGTCGAAGAAAGACCCATCCACTCATATACACACATATATACATATACGCACTTATATGCACAGTACATACATATACATATCAACAGATACATATATACATACATATACATACACATGCATATACATCCCGCCCCACAGAAAATAGCATCGCCACCCCTTGCGTCAGCGAAGTAGCGCCAGGAAACAGACGAAAAAAGGCCATATTTGCTAACACTCAGTCTCTAGCTGTCATGTGTAATGCACCGAGACCATAGCTCCCTCTCCACATCCAGGCCCCGCAGACCTTTCCATGGCTTTACCCAAGACGTTTCACATGCCCTGGTTCAGTCCATTGACACCACGGCGACCCTAATATACTAAATCGTTCCATTTCTCTCTGTTCCATGACCGCCTTTCACCCTCCTGCATGCTCAGATCTCGACCCCCCAAAATCACTTTCACTCCATCCTTCCACCCCGAATTTGGTCTCCCGCTTCTCATTGTTCCCTCCACCTCTGACACATATATCTTCTTTGTCAACCTTTCCTCACTCATTCGTTCCATATGTCCACACCATTTCAACACACCCTCTTCTGCTCTCTCAAACACGCCCTTTTAATTACCACACATCTCTCTTACCCTTACATTCCTTACTCGATCAAACCATCTCACATCACATATTGTCCTTAAACATTTCGTTTCCTACACATCCACCCTCCTCCGTACAACTCTATCTATAGCCAATGCTTCACAACCATATAATATTGTTTGAACTAATATTCCTTCAAATATACCCATTTTTGCTCCCTGAGATAACGTTCTCTCCATACATTTTTCATCGTTTCCAGAACCATTGCCCCATTCCCCACCCTACAACTCACTTCCGCTTCTATGGTTCCATTCGCTGCCAAGTCCACTCCCAGATAAAACACTTCTTTTCCTCCAATTTTTCTCCATTCAAACTCCCGTCCCAACTAACTTGTCCCTCAACCCTGATGAACCAAATGACCTTGCTCTTCTTCGCATTTATTCTCAACTTTCTCCTCTTACACACTTTTTCAAATTTAGTCACCAACTCCTGCAGTTTCTCACTCGAATCAGCCACCAGCGAACAACAATTGACTCACTTCCTCAATGGACTGCATACTCACAATTCACTCCAAAACTCTTCCATTTACCTCCCTAACCACTTCATTCATGAACAAATTAGACAACTATTGGGACATCACACACCCCTGCCGCAGACCGACCTTCACTGGAAACTAATCACTCTCCTCTTTTCCTACTCGTGCACATGCCTTATACCCCTGATATAAATTATTCACTGCTTCTGGCAGCTTACCTCCCACACCAGATATTCTTAAGACCTTCTACAAAGCATCTCTATCAACCTTATCATATGTCTTCTCCAGATCCATAAATGCTACATACAAATCCATCTGTTTTTCAAAGTATTTCTCACTTACATTCTTCAAAGGAAACATCTGATCCACACATCATCTACCATTTCTAAAACCACATTGCTCCTTCCCAATCTGATGCTCTGTACATGCCTTTACCCTCTCAGTCAATACCCCTTCCTACAGTTTTCCAGGAATACTCAGCAAACTTATACCTCTGTAGTTTTGAACACTCACCTTTATCCCCTTTGCCTTTGTACAATGGCATTATACATGCATTCCGCCAATCCTCATGCACTTAAGGACATAAGAACATGAGAAGTGAGAACACTGCAAGAGACCTATTGGCACATGCTAGGTAGGTCCTGTGACTGTCCACCCTACAACCAACCGACCGAACCAATAGACACATCCAACCTTCATTTAAAGCTACCTAGAGACGTAGCTTCCTTTACTGTACCTGGGAACTTATTCCATAAATCTATTACCCTATTCTCGAACCAATATTTACCCTCATCCATCCAGAATCTATTTTCTTTTTTTTTTTATGTAATTCCATTGTTTCTTGTTGTATCTGACAGCGCCATTCTAAGAACTTTGTTCATGTTACCTTTATTAATACCCTTAACCCATTTAAACACTTCAGTCATATCCCCTCTAACCCTCCTCCTCTTAAGTGAGTGTAAGTTCAGCCTTTTCAACCTTTCTTGATAAGTGAGTTTTCTAATTCCAGGGATCGTTTTTTTCATTCGCCTTTGTACTCTCTCTAAACAATGTATATCAACTGCATAGTATGGAGCCCAGAAATATACCGCATAATCCAAATGTGTTATCACCAAGGCAAGATAAAGTTGCAATAATACTCTAGGAGTTTTATTGCTAATAATCCTATTAATGAACCCTAATATCCTATTAACCTTATTACGCACTGTAGTACATTGTTGCCGCGGCTTAAGACCTTTGCTCACCAGTACTCCTAAATCTCTTTCGCATCCTGTTTTACCAATAGTAATATTGTTCACTTTGTAATATGTGTTCCTGTCTTTACCCATAATAAGTGTTTTGCGTTTATCTACATTGAATTCCATTTTTCCTGTACTCACTCACTCTAATAATCTATTTAAGTCTTCCTGCAGTTTCATTGAATCCTCATCTTAGTTTATTACGACCCTTGTTTTTGTATCTTCGGCAAATCTACTTAAGTCGCTGGCTATTCCCATATCCAAATCATTAATATATATAACGAACAAGAGTGGTCCCAAGACTGACCCCTGAGGAACACCACTGACTACATTGCCATAGTCCGTTGTAACTCCGTCGTAGTATACCCTTTGTTCTCTGTCAGTGAGCCACGCTCTAATCCAATTGAATATACAATCCTGATGCCGTGTGCCGCTATCTTTCTGAACAGACGCTCATGAAGTACTCTATCAAAGGTCTTGATTAAGTCTAAGTATACAATATCATAACCTTTCTCCTGATCAACAGTTTCATATACTTTGTTAAAGAAGATGAGAATGTTACTGAGACATGATTTCCCTTTTGTAGACCCAAGTAGTGAATCCCTAATGAGATCATGTTTCTCCAAGTGTTCCCGTATTTTGTCCGCTATAATTGTTTCAAGAAATTTTCCCACAATAGATGTCAAGTTGATAGGACGATTATTAAAGGTAATGAATCTATCCCCATTTCTATAAATGGGAACGACATTTACTGTCCTCCATTGCTTAGGAACTACGCCTGATTCCAGAGACTGTTTAAACATATCTAAAACCGGAACACTTACTTCCTACTTACATTCCTTCAATACCCTCGCATAAATACCATCTAGCCCAGGACTCTTGTATATATTTCATAGTTTTATTTGTTTCAAAATATTAGATTTATTTATTTCTATATCGCAAAGCTTCCCGCTTTCATCCTCCACTGTAAATTTGCTGTGGAACCGGAATGTTTGTATTCTCCTCCTGCGTAAATACTGATATGAAGTGATCATTTAAAACTTTACACGTTTCAATCTGCCAGAGTACGATTTGGTAGGCCCAATTTTCTTCCTAACCTTCGTTCTGTACATTTGAAAAAAATGCCTTGGCATTGTTTTTTTGCTTCGTTAGCTATCTTAATTTTGTAATTTTTCTTAGCCTTCTTGATCTCTGATTTTACCATTCTCTTAATTTGCGTTAGCTGATCACTAAACTGTGTTTCCCCCCGTTTTACCTTGTTGTACAAGCCCTTCTTCTGCCCTATAAGGTGTTTTATTCTATTATTTAGCCATTTTGGGTCATTATTGTTAGTCCTATATTGCCCATAAGGAATATTCTTGTCCCCTTTTGGTTGTTACCTGGAACCTTTCTACGGAAACATCCACGATATTAATGGTCTCCCCTGCCTCACGCACACATGACCTATCACTACCGCTAAGCTGATCTGAGTCGGCGGACTGACCTGACTGACCTGACCCCACACCGTCTGACCTCACCCTACCTTCATTAAGTCCCCACCCAGTTAACACAAGCAAGGTATCTACGTAGCCCAGTAAAGTTGGCCTTAGGAAAGTCGGGAAACGAGCATTTCATTCTCCTTCCTATTCACATCCTTCTTTATACCGAATCTTGTTTCCTTGTGGTCACTATTATCTAACTCTCCTCCCACCTCAACTTCATCTATAAGGTTGTCAGTAACAGGTCTAAAATGTTATCAGCCCTGGTTCCCTCGGAAATGTGCTGAGTTAGAAAACTGTCTTGGACTGTCTCCATAAATTCCCCAGACTCTACATCTGTATTATCTTCCCAGTTAATTGTACGAAGTTTAAGTCGCCTAGAATACATGCATTTTGATCACAAGCCTTCCTAATTTCGTCCCATAAAAATTTCCCCCTCAGACAGTCTATTCTGGGAGGTCTGTATAGTATTCCTAACAATAACATCTCATTCTTTTCATCTTTCAACCCAATTCGATTCTGTAATTTTTGTTACTTTGATGTCGCTCCTATTACAATTTATAGTATAAAGAGTTAACCCACCTCCTCTCCTATCCTTCCTATCAGTCGTGTCAAGTTTGTAACCATTCACAGAATACTCTGACAACAGATCTCTGTCTTCTAATTTCATCCGTGTTTCTCTTAAACATACTATATCTATAAATTCTGTGCTATAACCCTCAAATGATCCATCTTATTTCTCAAATTCCTACAATTTGTATAGTATACGTTAAGTCCTTTACAGTTTCCTACATTATCTTCCTTTCTTTTCTTATATTTCTTAATACCACCTTGACTAGGCTTTTCCTGGCATTTATGTCCCTGACCTTCGTTCTTTAACCCAAACCATCTAACGCAAAAAAGATACCCCTGAAACCTCCCTCTCCAAACACTTAGCAAACTGAACAACTCCCATCTTAGAAAAATGTACCTGCGTCTCCAATCACTGTTTTAGTCGCTGCTCTTCTTTAACTTATAGAGCACCTCATGTAACCAATTTCTCGTCGATTCTCAGGAAGCGGTAGCTCCAGCAATGCCCCCTCCCCCTCCCAGGCTGTAGCAAACACAGTCACTGACAACATATCCATCTCGCACGACGCTGTTCCTCCCTACATTTTCTCGATGGGTGGTGTGCGGGAGAGAGCGATAGGTGGGGAGGAGCCTTCTGCTTTACTATTTTGTCTATATAGTTTAAGGATTCAGGATATTGTACTCTATCAGATGACCTCGTTATGGAGCATCTAGTCGTCTTTTTGTCTGTCCTCGTGTACTGCTGTTCCTGTCCTCCAGCAGATAACCTCATCATAGACCATCAAGTCTATCGTTATCTGGCTTTCCCATGTACCGACATTACTGTCCTCCAACAGATAACCCGTCATAGACCATCGAGTCTTTCGTTATCTGGCTTTCCCATGTAGTGCCTTTACTGTCCTGCAACAGATAACCCTTCATAGATCATCAGGTCTTCTGTTATCTGGCTTTCCCATGTAGTGCCTTTACTGTCCTCCAGCAGATAACCATGTCATAGCCCATCAGGTCTTCTGCTTCCCATGTACTGCCATTACTGTCCTCCAGCAGGTTACCTCGTCATACATCATCATGAAGTTTCCTGTCATCTGGCTTTCCCACTACCGCCAAGCACTTTCTCCTTATTACAACAACACCACATGCCATCACTAACCTCACAGGTACTGAAGGTACTCCGTCCCGAATACTTCCTCAGTTCGAACTCGTCTTAAATTCTGTTTTGTCCATTCCTATTATGCGGTACAGTTTTGGGCTCCATATTATGCAGTTGATATAGATTGTTTAGAGAGAGTACAAAGGCGAATGATAAAAAATTATCCCTGGAATTAGAACTCTCACTTATGAAGAAAAGTTACAAAGGCTGAATTTACACTAACGTAAGAGGAGGAGAGCTAGAGGGGATATGATTGAAGTTTGGGTTAAGAGCATTATTTAAGTTAACACGAATAAAGTTCTCAGAATGGCGCCACCGGATAGGACAAGAAATAATAGATTTAAATTAGTGAAAAATAGATTCAGGTCGGATGTGGGTAAATATTGGTTCGGAAATAGGGTAGCAGATATATGGAATAAGTTGCCAGGTACATTAGTGGAAGCTAGGTCTTTAGGTAACTTTAAACAAAGGTTGGATACGTTTAAGGGTTCAGGCGGTTGGTTGTAGGGTGGACAGACTCAAGACTTACCTAGCATGGTCTAAAAGGTTTCTTGCAGTGTCTTCGCTTCTTGTGTTCTTATGCACAATATTGCATTGTCTGGTCACCTCTAGCGGTCTTATTTCTCGACCCGTTTGTGAAAAAGGAGAGGGAGAATTTCACATCCAAATTTAGAAATAATTTAAGAACTTCCCCAAGGCGGCTTGCGTACTCTCAGCTACTACATGTTTACAAAGGCTTGCCGGGGCATTTCCTCCAATGCTTTCCTTCCTTACATGATTGTAGCATAAAAAAAAATTGCTGTTTCATCCGCCTTCTTGTCGTCAGCACGTCCATTATAGACTGCTGTGGGGAAACTGCGATAGAAGAGCTTGTTAGAGTTGGTCTGTACATCGGCGTTAGAGAGACCGACAACAGGACGCCATCTCGGATCGTTTCTCATTATGTCTGAATAGACAAAGAAAACGGCGATTTCATCATCCCGTGAGAGCACGATTGTCTCAGGCGCATTTTGCCACCCCCGCGCCCAGGCAGGGTCAGAACACCTCCACAAGGCAGCAGATATCTGTCTTTAGTGGAGTGGATGGACATGCAATATGCAAATTAGTCACTCCGACTTGAAGAGAAAGTAAGACATGGGGAGGAAGAAAAACAAGACTAAAAACCTTCAGTGTTTTCATTGTGGTGGACACGCCATCATGACAACTTCGCGGCCTTCACGCAGGAACAATATAAACTCATTAACATGAGATATGTATTTAAATATCATCTTCTTCTATCTTGAGAAAAAGAAACAATTATATTTACGGAAACAGAAGGAATGTGAAATTTCTTGCATAGATTACGGTATAATGGCAGCTTTCCAAGTGCGGACACTTACTGCTGAGCTTCACTTTTTATGTATTTGTGGCCAACAAGCGACGCTTTGTTTGCGAAACAAGAGTTGCCTCGAAAACTAAGAAGAGACTTTTAGAACCGCTCACATTCTCGTTTTTTATTTTTAGTTGCTGAAAAGGTATGGGTACAGCGTCCACGAATAGTCGTATTGAGTCTTCTTGTCTTGGTAGACTGTTGATGTCGAGTACTGACGATATCAAATGAGGTGCTCTGAATGTCGAGTAAAAAGAATATTAATTTAGGATGGAGGGTTTAGATTATTAACTTGGAGATTTAAAGATATTCAGATACGAGGCTGTAACGTCTAGCAATTGTAGTATCTATAATATAATCCTGATTTAAGTGCTAGGGATATTAAAAATGAAGGGTAACATCGAATGCGAAACACAAGTCATGATGTTACAGGTTTTTCACCGCCAGCGCCAAATTTGTCTCGAAATTGCCTGCGAAAATATCTTCCATTTGAATTGCATATTAGATAAACACACACAGACATGAAAAAAAAAGATAAGTTTCTGTGATCTCGAAAATTATATATAAAATTTGTTAAAAAGTTTGGCATTATCTATCTGGATTATATAGCTTCGATTCTGCAATGGAGACCTCGAAACTAAGTTCTTCAGCTGTGGACAAAAGCCCTGATATGCAGCACGATCAAAAGCAAAGCAGGTCAGACAGAGTTCGTCATGAGCCCACAAGCATCTCCAGATTTTCTTACGAATCCTTCTTGCAATACCGGTCCGCTTGACCCGAGACGCGGGGCGCGACCTTGACGGGGTGCGGTGACTTCGGAATTCGTTGGGTCAGGGTGGGGTGAAGGAGGACGAGTTGACCCCGTAACCTTCACCGCCGCCGCTACAAGTTGTGTAATAATTGGGTCAGTAGGGAGGTTGGCGCGGAAGCCTGGCGACCCCGGATGTACTGGAGCCTGCTGGACGGACACACTGGCGCACCTGACACGACCTCCCCCTGGCCTATATTGAAACAATGTCATCTTGACATCGGTGACCCCGGAGAGGAGAAATTTGGAACGGAGGACAGTTTGTTTACTGGTAAAGCTGTTAGATTTATGTGATATGTTAAGCACGGATTCTGTTATTGTGGTTGTACAATAGGGGACATGAAAGTTTTTTCTCCTTTTTTTTTTTTAACTAAAGAGATTGTCTTGTTTTTCAAGCAACCATAGGTTCATTATGGCCTTAGGCTTCAAGGCTTTAGCATCGTACAAGTGAATACAGCTGAATTCATACAGCAAGAGTAGCTTATGGATTATTTTGGTAGAATTAGAAAGATATACATATTTTTTTTGTTTAAGAGGAAGATCTGTGAACTTATCGTGTAGTTAGTGAGGTACAAATAATGTCAGAGTTGAAGCGAAATATTAATCAAGTCTATGCTTAAATTATCTATGATACTGCTTTTTCAACTACTCTAATTGGTAAGTCATTTCATGCATTTACAATCCTGCTGAAGAAAAAGTACCTAGCCTCATTCGAGGTAAAACGTTTGCCAAACAGTTTATATCCATTACTACGAGTGAAATCAGACGAATCTACTCGTAAATAGCTCGTTAGGTCGAGATTATTAAAGCCTTTAATGATTTTGAATACCTCTATTTGATCACCTCTCAACCTTCTCTTTTCAAAGCAAAGTAGATTTAATTTGTTTAGTTGGTTCACATAGGATTTTGTCCTTCAGGCTGGGAATCATCTTGGTAGCTCGCCTCCGTACTCTCCCCTTTCTGTCTGTCTTTCCTCAAGTGGGATAGCCAAAACTGAGCACAGTGTTCAAGATGATGCACCAGTGAGTTGTAAAGAGTAAGGTTAATTTCCGGACGCGTAGATTCGGAAGTCGTTCCTATAAATCCTAGAATTTTGTTCGCCCTTTTCGCTGCTTTTGTGCACTGTTTGCATGGCTAAATTTAGGTCACGCCCAAGTCTTTCTCCTTAACGACATCTTTTATTTCAACAGAATTCATAATGTAGCTTGCCTTTTCATTTTTACTACCGATATGTAAAACTATGTACTTATCAATAAATTTTTTCTGCAACCTGTTAGCTCAGTTCAACAGTTTGCTGTCAGTTAGAAACTGCAGGCGTTCAGCTTCTGTTATAGATTTATATCCCACCTTAGTGCCTTGCGCAAATATATAGATTATCCCCAGACACGTTCAAGTGTCAGTGAAGTCTTGATTCTGCTAGACAAGTTCCGTTAAATGTCATAGGTTGGGATTGCCTGTCATCTCACGTTCGCTCGTTAGGCTACGTTGGTGTTACCATTCTTTTCACATTGTTAGGCTAGGTTAGGAAAGGATTTTTAGGTTGGGATTACCTTTTATTCTGCATGGTTAGGATAGTTTTTTATTTTTTTTTTTTAAGTTGGGGTTGCCTTTCATTCCAGATGGTTAGGATAGGTTTCTTGGGAACGCCTTTCATTCCACAAAGTGTAGGACAATTTTCCTAAGCTGGGGGTTGCCATTTATTTCGCATCGTTATCCTTGGCCAGGTTAGATTTCTTGGGTTGGGGTTGCTTTTCAATGCACGTCTTTTGGTTAAGTTAGGTTATGTTAGGTTTCTCGGGTTGGGATTGCCTTTCATTTCACATAGTTCGGCTGGGTTGGATTTTTTTACACAAAAGAAACAATACCAGCTCAAAAACCCTAAACTAGCATAACTTTATATATA
>JAYMFT010168946.1:0-12270 GCA_038088735.1 Panulirus argus | reverse complement strand
TATATATATATATATATATATATATATATATATATATATATATATATATATATATATATATATATATATTGATGGAAGCAAGGAGACAGCTGATGCCCTTAACTCGTCCTCTGGTGAATCACGTCTTCAACTGTGGGAAAATGAGACTGGAAGGCTAGTGGCTCACTCTGCTTTTAATAATATCATTCTTGCAGTACCATAGTTTGGTAAAGATTTGTTTTTAATAGAAAAGATTCTCTCTTGACTGAGACTGAAGAGGAAGAGAAACCGAGGAATATGGAAAAACAAAGGAAACAGGAAAACCTAGTCATCCTCTTTTAGATGGAAGCGTATGGCATCTTTTCAGACAGATTACACCTTTGGCCTCCACACCAATGTCATCCCATCTAAGTATTTATTTCTTTATAGACTGCTCCTCCCTGTGATAGTAAAGAGACATGAGGTAAATTGTGACCTGGGGTTTGAGAACAGACCTGGAATATCAGAAATTATATAACTAGGAAATATTTTTGTGACGGGGTAGCCAGTGAACACATGTAAGGCATCCCAGATCATTGTGCACTCCAACCGTGGTGATTAGCGTCCGTTTGCTTCCTGGGAAGTATTGTGGTGGCGTAACAGTTTTTCTTGCCTCCCTTCGTTAGATTTCATTGAATTCAAGTCTTGAATAAAAGTTCTCATTTATTCAGGTCAGTGACGGATGTCACAGTAGTGAACGTAGGATCTAGAGTTCAGACTATATTTTTCTTGAGTGCTCTGTAGTTGGTATACGGGCTAAACGTAAATTTAAGCCATTGAAGATGGCGGTTTAGTAAAACGGTACGGCGTATGATGACGTGCTGTCTAACCTAAACACACACCAGTCATGCTGAAATACTTGCATGCTGAGCTAAGTAGTCGTTATTCTCTGACTGAAGTTAGCATCTTGCCGGACATAAAGCATTAGAAGTGTTATCACAAGGACACTTATACCACTTCCACTCAGACTACAAAGGTTCACTTCAAGAGGGAAATACACAGAACAGGCCCCATGTCGTGGTGGTTGGAAATAGATAGCATTAATTTGGTATTGCATATCAAAGTGGTCTGACAGGCTCAAGAATCTTCACCAGCACCCTTGTTGCACGCCTCATGGACCTTGAATCTCCCAACTTTTGACGTCATCTGGTTCGTGAAGGTTCACCCTGTTAACACTAAATTTTCTTCGCTTTTTCTGTTGCTTGCTTAATTCGACATTGTTTCTTTGGGTGTTTGAATTCCCATCTCGAGGCCGTGACATCTGATTGTGAAGCTGAGATCCTCAACTTACGATGCTTCAGAAACGTAAGCGACAGGGAGTGGTTGAAATCTTCCTTCTTACATGCTGTCGTATTGATGGTTCTATTTCACTCTTCTAAAGATATTGCCCAGCTTTCTCCTCCCTAGGACTGGCCCCTTGTGTGCCTTTGCCATCGAGTAGATTAGCTGATTCTTGGCAAGCTAATACGTCACATAATATTTGTATGGTCGTCATAATTCCACGGGGCCCTTTTGGTGTGTTTCTTTTCCTGTGAAGCTAAGCTTTGCAACTCTTGCCTTCGTGTCTTCGCTAACAGCTGCGGCATGACCATTTTTTGAAAAGCAGGTTTTCCAATTGAAAACTTTTGGATTTTTCTCTTCTTTACATGCCCCCTCTTTGGTCTATTGTAATGCTTCTTTCTTGGACATAGAAATAAAGTAGGAAAAGATGGCGTAAACGCAAAGGATCGTGTTATCCTGAATGGAAAACTCAGTCATAGATGATAGTGACAAATGGTATGTCATTCGAAGAGAACAGAGCTGTCTCGAAGGATGACTTGGCTTCATCGGATGACGTCTTCAAGGATAATCCACTCTTAGATGATACGTTGGCCTCGAATGATAACTTAGTCATACTGGAGAAGATAATCATAGAATTTAACAAATTCCACCGCAGTCCTCAGTTCCCTATGGGCACTATAATTTAAAACTTCAGGGATTTACCCAAAAAGAAGTAAAAATGGTGACTGTCAATCAAGTTTATTTGTACACTGTCGGGATTCGGAAGTCTGGAAAGCTGTGAAAACCTCCATTCAGTTGGTGCCTGTGAGAATTCACAGACTTACAGAATTAACCCTGGAAACTGTGGAATTCAAATGTTAATGAGATCATAAAGAAACCTGAAAATTCCTGTCATTTGTTGGATGAATGAATTATTGATTTTTAACATTTTATATCCCAACGGGGACAATAGTATTGATATTCATTATTCAGTAAGTTTAAAGAATTTCTTATTGATACGCTTTCTGATTGATGGTATTGTTTGATATGCAGAAAGTATTATCATTACCCAGAATTACGTTCGATAGGTTATTTGTGTATCTACAGAGACAGATATTACACTAAACTTACAACGCGCAAGACATCGTTTCATCCGATTTATTAGCGGTCAGAACGAATACTTATTAAGCAACATAGGGATGTAGTTCATTCAGTCCATAACCATAAGTGGATGTACACTAGGAATCAATGACAAGAATTTGAATACACTTAAGGCACCCAAAACAAGAGTACTTGTGAGAATTAATCATCCAAACGGCCCACGCTAGAGATGATTTACCTCAAATTCACTGTACGCACAGTGATGTCGAATGGATGAGACTCGAAAAAAACTCGTGGGTTAAATGCATGTGATTTTATATTGTAACATCGTACCATGAATAAATGCTAGTGATGAATACAAAGGAAGTCCTTAAATGACATTGGGACATGTACAAGAATGGGCTAACTGGTAACTTTTCGTTGTTACTGCCGTATTATACTTGAAGTAAGTAACACTAATTCACAAACATCTTAGATGTTCATAGGTTATTTATACCAAATATTAAAGATACAAATCATTTTTTTTCTTGTCATTTGATATATTCGTATTCCGAACGAAGAGTGGTCTAACAACTGATTGCTTTGAGAACTGATTTCGGAGCATCTTACCTTATTAAAGGTCTCAAACAGGTTTGAAAACAATTCTTTGCAATGGTCATTCAAGTACCAGCCAGATATAGTGATATGATTCTGAGGATGAAAGGACATCTTTCTCCCGCGACGAAGGACCTCCTTATCCAGCTGCCATTGTAGAGCGATATAATCAGTGGTTAGGACAAAGGAAATGACAATCATGAATTTGTGTTTCCTATCAGAAGCAATGTTATCGGGACTTGCTACGTGATGTATAATAATATTTTCTTGGAAGATACAGTCATGAGACATGCAATGGTTTAGTTAAATTTTCTATGAGGGTTTTCTTTGTATTCGGTATCAACAATATGTTTTATTCACTCATATTTTTCATATGTTTTCTTTGGGTTAAAAATGCACATAGCATTTTATTTATAAAAGCTTATTAATGGAGAAAGAAAAATGAGAAAAGTAGATAAGTAGAATATATTATATAATCAGTATTATGCAATAATTTGCAATGAATTTGCATTTCGCAAACCAAATTTTTTGTCATTGACTTCTTTTGCGGTATAGCAACATTATTAAGTGGAACAGATCAGTCAGTCACAAACAGAAATGTAGAAAAAGTATTGTGTATTTGACAAAAGAACAAAAGCCATGGAGCTTGAGGCTGCACCCATGGTAACTGGAAGACCTGACTCAACCTTCTCGTTGCCACTCATGTTAAAGAAAGTTTCATATTTCACCCAATAACGGCGAGCGGATAAAGCCAGTAGAAAGTGTTAACAACAGAGGATTAACAAAGGTATGGGTGAATAATATAAAGCTTTTTAAATTTGGCGGTGGAGAGAAGTGCGCAGAATTAGTGCGTGTGGGTAAGTGGCAACTGGATAAGGGTATTGGGAGTGTTGTAGTTTACACATCACATGACCAGTGGCGGCCCGGCGTTACTTGTCCCTAAGTGCGTCATTTAGTACGTTCCACCATGCGGGGGTTAGTTGTTCTTGCCGCCCTGCTTGCAGGTGAGTTACCAGTTCGATTCTACAAATGTCCAAAAGGCTTCAAGCTATTGCAAGTCTGAGCGTAAGACTTCTTCAAGAGTTCAACTTCCCCTTCTCGCCCAACTACGTGCAGAATTTTCCGTTGATCATCAGATAACACTCACGAGCAGTGCAAATATTACTTCCATGTAACCTGTATAGTCTTTATATATATATATATATATATATATATATATATATATATATATGTGCTAGTATCATAGGTCGTTTCATAAATTAGTTCTGTGTACATTTTATGTCTAGGGTTACTCTTTTACTGATGTTTAACAGTGAAAAATGATATATGCCCAACTTTTCACATGTGCTTTTAGATGCAGATTACCCACTTTTTGGGTGAAATGAGGTTGAATTAAAGGTGACAACACCAAGTAAGCCAAATGATTATCAGACCTAACTAACCCAACCTAAAGTTGATTTAATGCCGCCACACTTTTCTTTTTAGAATTCAGTGAAAATTCTCTTGGAATGGTTGGATATATTGTGGAAAACAGATTCACACTAGCGGAGAGGGAAAGGAATGATTCTTTGTGGCACCACAGAAATAATTAATGATTTGGAAAAGCATATCGGTGGACTGCTCAGTAATAGTAATAGTAATTTATACCGGTATTGCCTGATTATTGCCTTATTACTCATTCCACGATAATTGAGTTGATAGTAGGGAGGACTGTGAATATTAGGGAAACTGTAGCTATTGATTTTATTGATTGATATTTAATTATTATATTAAAGCTCAGTCCCCAAAGGAACTACTGTTCCTCTTTCTTGTATCTAACATTGACGCAAACGTGAGCCAGTTTCATGTCATCCTTTGCAGATGATACAAAATTATGAAAATCGCAGTAAAGGATACTGAAAGACTGCAAAGGGGCATAAAAGAAATCTTTATCTGGGCAGCCAAGAACATGCTTTTCAGTAGAGATAGTATTATTTATTGGAGATGTTTCAACAGGGGTATGGAGGGTAGGAGAGAAGTGTCATCTCTCATGGATGGGGAATAGGAAGAAATCAGAAACAATATAGAATACTGAAAAGGTAAAGACGTTATCATAAGCCTGCTGAGTAATGTGAAAAACCTCGGAGTGATAATGTTTAATTACCTAACCTTTAACCACCACAGCAAAACAAATGGTTGCCTCCCGCAAAAGGATTGTTGGCTGGACCCTGTGGACCTTCAAGATGGGAAGAAAAAGCATTTGATATTATGATTCACAAATTGAGAATTATCATCTGACATCTCCCTGCACGGAGGTCAAAATTGCGGAAATAGAAATTGCCCAAAGATCTCTCACACTCCATATTAATAAGGTAAAGGAAGGAGATTACTGGGAATGGCTGAAGTCTACAAGGCTACATTCCTTGAAGCACAGATTGTAGAGGTTACTCATCATCAACAGTATACTACGAAAAGTTAGAAGGTATTGTTCCTGTCTTACATCAGGAAGTAACATCCTGCAGGCACGAAAATCATGGAAGACTGTAAAATACTACTTCTAAAATACAAAGAATTATCAGGGCCTGAACACGGAGGAGTGCGAGAGGTTTGCATGGCATAGATAGAACTGGAGTAGTTAAAAGAAATATGCCATGTTGAATCTAATTTGTAATAATTTTACTTGTACAAGGTATTTTTCTGTAAATATCAGTTTTACTGATGAGCATGTCTTTACTAGAACAAACAGTAGTTATATGCAAAAGCATCTGTACTAAGGCAAAAGAATGATGTACAGGATATTAGGATTATGCATTCAAGTTGGTATATTGAGCTGAAAATGTTCAGATGTGTTTTGGTGATAGACATCTAGTTTCAAACCTGTATCTTCTGTGAATGTTTAGTAATTTATATGGCCTACTAGAATTAGGATATATATCGTAAACAAATAATTAGGATATATATCGTAACCAAATTGATTTAACTTGTTTGTACCAATGATCTTTTAGTAGTACTTAGGAAAGTTTTGGTGTCCTGCTTGATATGTAAAAGTACTTGGACATAACTATATGGAAAATATAGACCAGTGACTCATATTACTTCAGATGTGTCATATGACAATTTTAGTACTGTTCACAATAATGGTAAACAGATTTTAGTTGTGTCCTTTTTATGATTCAATTACTGCATAAGGGTATAGATTTAGTCTGTAATTTTATCATTTTATAGGTATGTTTTGTAACCTGCACAGATTTACATATGATATGTAGTTTGAAGTATTTTTGAAAGTTGTTTACTTTAACAGGCTTTATTCTGTGTGGGGAGAGTGCCCTCTTAGGCAGCAAAAAGTGCACGTATGGACCGAGTTATTGGTGTGATTCACTACCGTAAGTTATCTCTATTTTTTCCCTATTTTCTATTTATTTTCCTATTTTCTGGAATTTCCCATTAAAGAGATGAAAAGATTTAACTATTTATTGCAACTGATGAATGCACCCCAGTATTTTTTTTTTTTTTTTTTTTTTTTTTTTTTTTTTTTTTTTTTAGCCTGTGTCAAACCTTTAACCTCTCGGTAAAATTTTCTGTGTATTTCTTGACAACCTTCCTACACACACACACACATATCCTTTTTTTAAGTTGTATAAAAACATTCGCACTCTAGCAGAATGAAAAAGTAATAAAACAATCATATTACTGAATGAGAAAATTACATGAAAGTATATTTAGTTATGTAAAATCCTCGGATAAGTTATGCCAACAGCATTTTATGAAACAGTGAAGTGTTCCCGCTGGGCTTGTTTTATCTTGATTTTTTTTATTGATGGATTGAAAACTACCACACACCATGCTACTCATGCCTGATATTAGTCCTGGAGTACCTTGTGAACCAGGCAGTGGAGCAAAATAGATAATGCCTTAGATTGTAGTGCACATACATTTATGCAGACAAGGTAAGTTTGCAAGAAATCTTTATTGAAAATGGAAATATCTTGATTTTGTTTTAATTACTGTACATTTTGTTGCATGTAGTGAACTTTTTGTTTGAGACATATTTCACTTATGTTTCAACAAGATGCACAAGTCTTTTCTAGGTAAGCCACATCAATAAATTTGCTCTTTTATGTCTGAGAGAGCAGAAGAGGGTCTGTTGAATTGGTTTGGACATATGGAATGAATGAGTTAGGAAAGGTTGAGAAAGATATGTGTCAGAGGTGGAGGGAACAAGAAGAAGTGGGAGGCCAAATTGGAGGTGGAAGGATGGAGTGAAAGGGATTTTGAGTGATTGGTGCCTGAACATGCAGGAGGGTGAAAGGCGTGCAAGGAATAGTGAAATGGAACGATATGATTTACAGGGGTCGACATGCTGTCACTGGACTGAACCAGGGCATGTGAAACGTCTGGGGTAAACCATGGAAAGGTGTTAGGGGCCTGGATTTGGATAGGGTGCTGTGGTTTCAGTGCATTACACATGACAGCTAGAGACTGAGTGTGAGCGAGTGTGGCCTTTTTTTGTCTGTTTCCTGGCGCTACCTCGCTGATGCTGGGGTGGCAATGCTGTTTCCTGTGGGGCGGGGTAGCTCCAGGAGATGAAAGTCCTTTCTTATTTTCTTCTTGAAGTTTACTAATATGACATAAGAAAAGCTTTGAAATCACATATGAGGGTGAAAATGTAATGTTTTTGATATATGTAAATAAATCTGTTTCCAGTTCACTTTACTGAAATTGATAAGAATAATGGAATGCAAAGCCTGTAGTATTCAGTTAAATGTTCTGATGTAAAAGTCTGTAGAGGAAAAAATGCACCATATGCCCTTGTATATTGACAGATTTGAAATGCATGGAAAAGGCACTTTAAAGTTGGACATATCCTTTTTTTTTGTTGCAGTAATGCAAAAGAGTGCCATGCAGTTACACATTGTATTCAAAGTGTGTGGGAGAAGCAACACCTACCAGAAGACAATGATGATATCTGCACATTATGCAAAAATATGGTCAAGGAGGCTAGAGACCAGCTTCTCAGCAATGAAACACAGGTAATCATATTTACATTGGTGTTACTTGTATGGTTGGAGTATGATTGAAATGAAGTATACAAGAGAAAGCAGAAGGTCAAGAGGAAGATGCTGGAGCTGATGAAGAGGGCTGGTGTTTTTATTTTTAAGATTTATTGTAGTAACCTTATTTTTATGAATGATGATTTTCTGAATTGTTACCATGGTGTCATGAGAACAGCTATAGATTTATGTTTCATAATTTTGTTTTGACCATAGGAACATGCAGTAAGCGTATGTGGAGTGATGACTTACCATATTGAGGCAGAAGTAATCTAACTGTTATCATCTGGGAGAATGTTACTCTTAGTTGAAATAATTGCAAGCATACCTCTGTGGACCTGCATGGTTTTGTGGTTAGTGCTCTTGACTGCTGTGCAGTATGAGTCAGAAGTGGAACTGGAAGACCAGATTGGAAGTGGAAGGATGAAGTGAAAAAGATTTTGAGCAATTGGGGCCTGAACATGCAGGAGGGTGAAAGGTGTGCATGGAATAGAGAATTGGATTGAACCAGGGCATGTGCAATGTCCAGAGTAAACCATGGAAAGGTCTGTGGGGCCTGGATGTGGATAGGGAGCCTTTGTTTGGATACATTACACATGACAGCTAGAGAACGAGTGAGAGCGGATGTGGCCTTTCTTCGTCTGTTTCCTGGCGCTACTTTGCTGACATGGGGTGACGATGCTGTTTCCTGTAGGGTGGATTGGTGCTGGAAATAGATAAAGGTGAGCAAGTATGAATATTTACATGTGTATATATGTATGTGTATGTATAGATATATATATGTATGTATGTGAGTGGATGGGTCTTTCTTCGTCTGTTCCCTGGTGCTATCTAGCTAATGTGGGAAATGGCGATAAAACATAAGTAGTTTATAAGTAGATTTATAAATGGTGTTTATCCTTGGGTATAAGGGAGATATAGTACTGCCCAAGTCTTCCCAGCATGTTGAAGATTGCAACTAAAAGGGGTGGGAGTGGATGGCTGGAAATCCTCCTTCCCGGTTTTACTTTTCCTAGAGGCTCGGTCATCTGTTCTTGATGTTACCTCGCTAACATGGGAAATGGTGAATGTGTATGGAGAAAAAAAGTATGTCATGTTAATGATAGAATTACTTGTATTTTACATGAAGGTAGTATTAATATCTAAAGATTTCAATCTGGTGCTCACAAAGTTTCCATTTTAAAGTACACTATGAAAATTAAGATGATTCTTTTATCCCCATCACAGTGACCCTTAACTACATTTAGATATATGGCATTAGTACTGTGTATTTTTTGCCTTTTACTTTTTTCACAATTTTTTGTTTTCTTTCGTTAAAATTCTTTGTTTTGTTATGTTAATACTTGTGGTTTGTCTACATCAGGAGGAAATCCGTGAAGTGTTTGAGGGATCATGTCGCCTGATTCCAGTCAAGGTGTTGGCAGATGAGTGTGTTCATGTGGCAGATGACTTCATTCCAGAGCTCATTGAAACCTTGGCCTCTCAGATGAACCCTCAGGTGGTTTGTGCTGCTGCTGGCCTCTGTAACTCTATCAGGGTTGACAGGTTGCTTCAGGAATATAAGGTAAGTGATGGAAGTATCTGTAAAATTGGCTGGTAATATTGGTCATTAAGTTGTAGGAATTATGTGATGGGGTTTAAGGGGATGCTGATATAAGCTGAAAGATGTTAATATGGTTTGCATTGTGAAGAGTTTGGTCAAGACAGTATGCATCATTCAGCAGGGAGAGGGGAGCAGCCTTGGATAAGTCAAAAGTAGAGAAAGTTGGGATGGATATGTGTTTAAATGATTGCATGTCGGTTTATAAGAACGGACAAGGTGTTATTATCTAACCTTTGTATTGAGCTTGAATTCGTTTTGGGACAGAGATCAACACCGTTCAGGTTATATGAAAATAAGAAAATTCTCTGAGCAACAAATATGACAGCTACACACAAACTTATCTCCATATATGTTTCTGTATTGATGTTAGTAGACTTTGCTTGCTCAAGGTTATACTGCATGGCTGAATCATTTGGAATAGTTATATCAGAGAACTTATCGCTCCAAAGGAGTTCACTTTTCCCTGGCACTGGAAGTATAACATCCTTGGGCTATAGGAGCTTATGGAAAGATATCATGGGTAACACTAGAACTCTTAGAGTTACAGCACATATTTTTAAAAAACCAGACTCTTCCTTTAAAGTGTTATTTTTACCATGTCTTGATTATTGCATTTTTGGCAGGAAAGTCACCCTGTTGAGTCAAATGCAATTGTGCCTTCCCAACCAGTCCATCACCCACAACCAGGTGATTGTGAATCCTGCAAAGACTTCATTACTCGAACAATACGCTTGGTGAAGACTCATTCTCGTGCTGAAGTAAGGCTGTACACTTATCCTTTTCCAGTTTTGTAGCATTATTTGTAATGAATTGATGGGAAAATCCATGCTTGCTTCAATTTGAGCATTAATGGTTCTTTAATCTCTGTTAATCATCAGTTCTCAGCTCTATTCTTATTTCAGACTCCCACCATGCCACATCATCAGTCTTTGTTGTCAGTTAATGTAAATGTGACAGTTGAGTAGCATTTGGGAAGGGCTTTGCTAACTGGATTTTTTCCTTAATGTTAAAGTGTGATGTCCCGAATTTTGAGGATTTGACATATTCTGTGATTTGTGTACATTGTGGTTTTTATATTATGATTGTGAATCTTCGAGCAGTATGTCTGATTCTACCAATGTATCTTTGTCTTTATTAGACAGGAATTTGTATTCTTTAATTTAAATTCAAACTGTGCAGTATGATCATGCCGTAGAAGTATTTCTAACATCATTGTTTTACTAGTTTGTCAGTTACATCATTTGTGAATTTTCACCTTCTTTATAGTTACATTTAGAAAAGAAATTATGGTAAGGTGAATAAGACTAGATAGAAAAAAAAATTCTATGTGATCAAAAAAGTCTCATATTTTTTTCTAAATGTTTGGCATAAGTTTCATTATGGGATGTTAGCATTTCTGTTCCTTTGTGTGTGGTTTTTCTTTTCTTACCCTTGTAGGTATATTAGATAAAGTAACCTTTATTCCTGATACACTGCATTCATTTTTGGTACTGACAGTAGATAGCAAGTGTTTCATTTCTGTGATTGGATACCATTGGAATACCATTAAGTTTAGAGCCATTTAGTATGTTTCAGGCTTTTCAATATATAATTTTTATCCTCTTAGGGTATGAAAAGCAAAAAGAACCAGATTATCCCATGTGCATTGAATGTGAAGAAGTTTCATGTATGTATGGATGTATGAAGAGTAAGGAGAAATGGCAGATTGAGAAAATCTACATGACAGAAGTGGAGGGACTAAGAGGGAGGAAAAGAGATGGAATGATGAAGTGAAAAAACTTGTAAGGTGTCAGGGCCTGAACATTCAGGAGGGCAAGAGGTTTATTTAGGATAGAGCACTTTCGAGTGATGCACATGTGGACATGATGCGTTGTAAGTAGGCTGAATTAGGGATACAACAGAATTGGTCTGTGGATTATAGGCTCTTGTTTCCGTGCATTATACATACAACTAGAGAATTATTGTAAGCAAATGAAGCTTTTGTTTCATATGTTCCTGTTGCTGCTTTGGAAAAGCAAGAAATAGCAAACAAGTCTGAGAAGTAAAGGTATTTTATGTAGATTGGATTCAAGCATTCCAGCCCTTTATTGTGTAGTTATTTTCATCACTGTGCAAATATCCTAGCTTTATGGAAAAAGATATGTTGCAGTACATCAGTTAATGTGCTTATCTGTGTAGCTGTAAAAATGTTAGTTACCTTTGAATTCTTGTTAATTAAAGTAGGTGTATGTAATGTAAGCTTGTCTCCAATGTGATTATACATTTATTCATGTTCCAAAATTTGTTTGTATCAACCCATAGCTTATGGACCGTCTGCTAGCAATATGTGGACGTGTTGGATCCCTTTCTGATGGCTGCATGGCCTTAGTGGAAGCCAATTTTGATGATATCTATAACTTCCTGACAGAGGATCTAACCCCTGACAACTTCTGTGATCTTGTTGGTAAGTTTGTACGTTGCAAGGATTTTGTTATCTTGAATCATACTACCTTTTAATCAGTATCCATTCATATACTGCTCAGTGCCCCTGGTGGCACAGGAGCTGCTTAAAATAGCTTTATATATATATATATATATATATATTTTATTTTTTTATTTTTTTATTATACTTGATCGCTGTTTCCCGCGTCAGCGAGGTAGCGCCAGGAAACAGACGAAGAAAAA
>JAYMFT010168935.1:0-12270 GCA_038088735.1 Panulirus argus | reverse complement strand
GGTTCCTCACATTATAAATTTCGGGACTGCCTCAAGAATAGGTGAGTCTGTATTTGTTTTTGATTGTCATAACCACATTATCATAATGTTGCAGGAGGCCATAGGGGAAGTATCTGACTCCATTGGGCCCATGGCAGAGCCTCTATGGATACCCAAATGTAACAGACACTGAGCCAGAATATCATCCAGTGCTCTTAAACACATAGGAAAAGTTTTTGTTGCTGCTAAAATTGCAAAAAGTGATTGTAAAATAAAAAACAATTACCTGCCTTCATATTTTCTCCCTAGAGATGCTGTAGTTTCCTGTAATTCAACTTCGAATACACTCCATAATTTCGTAAAATATCCTGGCTTTTGGGAGAACGCAGCCAGCCTCTCCAGTCCATTTCTATAATTTCTATAACATACTGATTACAAGAGCCTTTCATTGGTCAGTGATGTACAGCTGGACCAATTACCATTCTCGTTCCATAAGACCGACAGGCATGACCGCCACTTCCAGTCTCACTTTTTACAGCGGTCCTCCAGCCAAATGGGACAGTTGATTAGCTTTAAATGGTATCACGTGTGTGATATAACAGACTTGATGCGTAAAAACGTTGATCTAGACTAAAGAAAAGAATGAGTTTCATGCCAGAGCGAGATATCGACAGTAAGGTATAGTACCAGTAACAGCAGTGGGACTGTCGTTAACGGTTGATTAGAATAAGTTAGGAATCCTTACCACTGCCCAACCAAAGTAAAATGTTGGATGTACATTATGAATATGGATCTGGCGTTAGGCTTTTCCGTGATTTTCCAAGGCGGACACTACATAGAAAAAGTTAGATCTCAAGCTAGTATGTAATATCGATAGAAATTTCAGTAGTATGGTGACTACGGTTTAAACAGTCCTCCATTATAGAAAATGGGTAATATTTGTATTCAAAGAAAACTTTTATGGGTAACTAGAAAAACTTATAATTGAATGTTTCATTATTCATGATTCATTATAGCTGAGTTCTAAGTTTATTTGCAAACTATACAAATGTAAGTATTTCAGATTGTTACCCATAACTAGCTCTTTTTACTTATTGGATGATTGAAATCCGTCAGAGTATTAGATAGAAGGTCCACACAATAGAATTATATTTTCCTGCAACGTATGAGGAAAAGTTTATCTTAACAGAGAGGACAAACATTGGTAAACTGGGAGTGGTAATGTTTTCTAATGTTGTCAGTAATTCCTAAAAGTTTAGTGAACTATGAGGTTACGTGTGCCTAAACAATGCGTTTCTATAATGTTCACCTGAACAATGTGTTCTGTGCATTTCACCTTAACAATCTAAAGGCGTGGATCTTTGCTAGAGTGTAAGAGGTAAGGTAAGTGGATGATGATTCATTCACAGACATCTGTCTTGAGCGATTACAGGAATTTTTTTCTTTCTGATGATTAAGACATTTGTTTGCACTTATTTCTCATAAGCTTGTGTGTCCATTGTCTTGTTTCAAGTCAATCCATAGATTCTTAACTAGAATGACTATTCAAACAAATCTGTCAAGTGATGGTAGAGGCACTTGTTTACACCGGAGATAAATGCACCTGCTTTGGCTGACTGGAGACTTTTGTCTCAACTGAATATCTGTGCACCTGATTCGACTGATGACAGAGACACCTGCTTCCCCTATTCCAAGAACACCTTTTTCACCTGGTGTTATTGACAGCAGTGCTGAGCTTGAACAGTTCTTGTTGAACTGTATGTATGAAGCGTGGCAAGATTCCCTCAGGCGTGTTATGCATATCCATAGAGTTCCTCAAGCAGTGCTCAGCTCCTACAGGTGTAGTGTAACATGACTGCAAGTGTACTTACGTCTTGTATATGTATATAGATTACCTTGAGATAGCAAGACTAAAAATGATGATCAACTGCCGGGGGTAATCATTGCTTCCTTCCCTCACTAGAGTCTGTCATGAAGCCGAGGCTGTGCCTAGGGAGCTACAGGCGTGGGTCGCCGTGGAGGGCAGTATGGGCGGCGGGCGTGGGCGGCGTGCTTACCATATCCTTAATGAACCTGGCCCTCCACACGCCCCTGCTCTTGTCCGTCTACTGTGAGTCAGGTATGCTCACAAGACACCTGATATACGCCAGCAACAAATCACTCACACACCATATATCTCTGCACTCTGCAACTGTTCTCTCTTTCTCCGTTGCATCTTCCTCAAACGAATTCTTCCTGGTCCCCTGCTCACCACACAACATAGATAACAACAGCAATAGTCAGGTCGGTAACGTCATGCTTGGGTCGTTCCTTTAACAAGAATTACAGCGTTTAATGTACAATGTCAATATAATTATATAGATAATATCTGGACAATATTTCATTCTATATTTCTGCTCTTTCTTTACCACTGTCTGTGGCCCGTGAGGTGTGTTACCGTATTCCTTGACCTATTCTTGTGTTTCTTAACTCTCACGATTTGAGTGTACTTCTTTGGATTATCTTTTTCAACTATCAACAATGTTTTCTGTTCCTTTTTTGTTGCATTTTTCATAGCCTGAAAAATACTGCGATCGCTTCAGTGTCGTGAGTGTTAGTCAAAATGAAAGTGTCGATGGCGGCGTTGGCCGACCACAGCCATGAGAAAAAAAGAAAATAGCATTCACGTAATCTATTCGTGCTTATCCTTAATCCACTGATCATCCTTCAGAGTCACGACAGTATTAGCGAAGCAAATATGACAGAAGGATTCCGTCGTATACACACGACCCAGCGTCGCACTCCAGCCACCACAACATACACTAAAATTGAGGGACTCGCTAACAGAGACCCTCACCCAGTCTGATCAATCCAAGTGACGTATCGTACTTCTTAATCAAATCTCTTAAGTCAACCATATACCCAGTCAAAGCCCATCTGACAGCCTCTCTCTCCTTTGCACCAGAGTGTACTGTCATGTCATGGCGGAGTCCTGTGCCTCCGGAGAACAAGATAACGATAAGACACATCAGGGAGCACGTGCTGGGGCCGGCCCAGGGGCAGGTGGGCCAGCCCATCACCCAGGCCGAGCTGGACGAACCACCCTGGCTCAACCTGGGCGCCTGGAGCTTCGTCGAGTCCGCCATCCGCATCATCTTCAAACACAGGGTGAGGGCTGGGAGTAGATGTCAGGGCAGAAGGAAAGCTAGAGGTAGACATGCAGGGAAGAGGTGTATGATGGGTAAAGAGATGAAAGTTTGAAAAAAAAAGAAAAAAGAGGAAGGAGAGACCACTTCAGACACATACAGATTGAATTTGGTGTGTGTGTCTGTGTATACGCGCACACAGGAGCGTACCTATGTGCATATGAGAGTAAGAGAGAGAGACCTACATATGAAGACAAGAAAAACAGCACCATTTATATCCCACGTCCTCCATAACTCCCCTGCTGCTGACTGGAGAGACATTCAGAGATATTGATGTTGATTAAGAGGTAAATATAGAAATGAACCTGATTTTCAATCAGTTTGAAGCGCATTCTCCTCACTTCACTCACCCCACCATACGTCTGTTCCACTCCCAAGGGACTAGCCATCAGTCATCGACACCCCTGCGACACCATCCCTCACATTCCCTCTGACACATTCCCTGATACTCCTCCCTTGCGCCATCCGTGACATCGTCCCATGACAGCATCCCAAACACTCCTCTCTGACACCATGCCTTGCTCCCCAGCGCGGTGGGATGTTCGTGGAGGTGGGCGCGGGTTCTGGAGTCTTCAAATCGCACACGGCGTGGCTAGAGGCTCGACGTGGATGGTCAGGTCTCCTCATCGAACCCCGGCCTCAGGCCTACGCCCAACTCCGGCGCAGCAGAAAGGCCGTCGCCGCCCAGGCCTGCGCCTCCGACTTCGGCTACAGCAAGAAGGTGAGTTCAGACCGTCACCATGTATCGCAAGGTTGACGTGAGATGTACTTATTGGTTACCCCTTCCCCTTGTAACTCCTATCACACCTGAATCACACCTTCTGTCTAGATATACCTACTTCTAATCTGCTCCAGATACCTTATACCTGTCAAGACAAATGTCACACCTCTCGCACCTGTGACACCATCCTCACACCTTTCTCACGGCTGTCACACCAACCTCGAACTTTTCTCACAACTGTCACACCAGCTAGAGCTGTCACACCAGACTCACACGTGGCCAGTAACAGCATGCCCTCTGTCGCAGGAAGAGCTGTGGTCCCCGAACGGCAGCGCAAGGTTGACCCAATACTACCAAGACATCGCCCTCGCCAGATCCACCCTGATGACATACGTGGACGACCAGGTATGACCTTCTCTCCTCCTCTCGCCCACTCTCCACGTTCCTCTCTCTCTCTCTCTCTCTCTCTCTCCCTTACGTACTTGCATATCGTCTGCAACTCAACTATCTCCAGATCTTCCCCCAGTCTTCATCACTGTCCCCTCTTTCTCTGTCTCACTCTTAACGTTCTCACCTTCGGGTCATCCTGATCTCTCATCTCTCGTCTCATCCTCCTTCAAGTATCTCGACGTCTGTCTACGGTCTCCTCGTTTCTCTCTATTACGGGATCTCAGTTTATGTTTTCTATGTGTGTGTTACGTCTGGAAGTTTATGCATGTTGACTTCACTAAATGTATGATGTACTTAATATGACCTGATGGAAGAACAAACACACACACACTTCCTTACTAATCCGTTCGTTCGTATGTATGTGAGGTACCGTGGTCTATGAGTGCGACTGGCTGCGTGCACACACGAGACTGATAAGGCTATACATCGGATACACACACACACACACACACACACACACACACACACACCGATATCAGAAATCAAGACCTGTTGTACAAAGCCGACATCGTTCATCAGGCTCACATAAAACCCACCTGACGGGTTAAAGGACGCGTCAGGAGATGTTGGAGTGAAAGCAAACGAAATGACAATAGAAGGAAATCGTTGACCGACGAAGGATTATCGGCAGAATGTTTCTTATGACTGTCTGTGAGTCAGCAACGAGGGAAGGGGGTCAGTACCCGACTTGTGGCACGTATCCACGAGCCTGTGGTTACTGGACTCAGGGAATCCATTTCCCGCCAATCTCTGGACATACAAAAAGAACATCCCTTTTTCTTTCTAATCCTTCCCTTGGGTTAGCAGAAGGAACCTTCCACTTGTGTCCCACTCCTTCCACTAGAGTGGTGACCCATGACCTTTAATGCTCTCGTTTGACCCTGGGACAGGACAAGGAAGGGTCGACCACCACGCCCGTGCAGTGCTTCACCCTCAATGCCCTAATCTGGGCGGCAGTTGGGCGGCGACGGGCAGTGGATCTCCTGGTGCTGGACACGGCAGGAGGAGAGTACAGAATTCTTGAAACCCTGGAACGGGTCTCCATCTCGGTGAGTGGGGGTGGGGGACGGGAGGCGGTGTGGCGAGGGGGCAGTATAGTGAGTGGCAGTGTGGTGTGCTGTATTAAGCCAGTCATAGTTAAGGATAATGAACAGTGATAAAGTAAATTATTTCCTTTTGATTTACTTGTATAAATGATCAAAAAAATTCACATAGAGAAAGTTCAGTGTATTATAACACTCTGAGCTGCACCAAAACATTTCTCTTATAAAAGAAACAATAGAGAATGATTTACAGACTGAGAGAAGTAAATGTAAACGGTCAGAAAGGTCATGTGTCCAGGTAGTTTAGTTAAGCCCATAACGATGGTTCAAGTGCTTGTCTCGTTATAACGTTGGCTCAGGTTCTTGTCTCGTTGTCTTGAATTATCTGTACGAGTAAGGCCATGGACGCTTCCTAGGGCCTTCAGGCCACGCCATTCAACAGATGACCTCGTGCTGACCTCTTCAGGAGGTTGTCTCCTGATGGAGTGTTCCACTGACTAATGAATTTCTTGACCAAGAGACTTGATAACTGAAGAACCTGCTGACCTGTCTCGCTCATGACCTCCTGCTGCTCTGACTTCCTGACCTTCCAACCCTTTGACCCCATTGTCTCCTGACCTTCTACGGAGGTCAACTGTGTAACTCCTGACCTCATCAACGTAACCTCTTGTTGTTTCCCCTTCTTAACTGTTGACCCCAATATCGAATGACCAATTGACCTCTAATCCCAGTGTGACCCTACAGGTGATGGTCGTCAGGTACAACACGAAAATTGATCGGTTGTTCATCATCAACTCGGCCAAACGGTTTGATCTGGTCCATCAGCCGTCAGATCAACTGGACGCAGACAGACTCTTGTTCTTCATTAAGAGGGTCACCAAGCCGAAGGCACGTGAGGGGACGGGAGACAGCGGACCATCAAGGACGCACCCTGATGCTACACTGTCATGAGACTGGTGTACTGGGGGCGTGGGGTGGGTTGGGGGTCTTAACACCTATTAAACTTAATGAAAGAATGGTAATTCTCATTCTCGAAACAGTATGGTTGAAAGGACACGATAATGCAGTATTTAATTAAATGAAATGTATGAACAGTTATGTGATGATACTTTTTCTTCTACTTGCATTGAATGCAAAGGCTATAGCCACCATCAGCCACTTGTACCACAGTAACATCCTCAGTGATTTATTGACATGCTGACAACTTTACACGTTAAGAACAGCTGCTCCTCACCTGCTTGCAATTAGCTTGTCCGTACTTCCTGACGTAGTACCGGCCGGTGGACGTGTCAGACTTCCTGAGCGCTGTGAAAACCCAACAAAAGGGGTACTGAGGTTGCAAGGTCCAAGGCAGGTACGTATCATCTATACTGGCATCTTGCTGGTACCGTAAGGATTATGTAATCTCGGATACAGTTACGTATGATTGTGTAATGTTCGTTGTGCCAACACCAAATGAGATCATCAGTTGTCCATGTATGAAATCATATTTCATCTCCCGTAGCATCACGCTTGATGATGATGATGGTGCACCGGCGGTGTCACCTACAGTTGTTGTTTCATCACCGCCACTCGTCAGCCTTGTACCACCAGTTGAACTGGCACTTGAAGCTGGGTCTGGTTCTGGCCACTGTTTGGAGGAATCTGTCCTCCAGGTTTGCCAGTTCCTTCCTCCGCATGCGAGTCGTTTCTACGGCCACTCGTATGCACTGGACCCTGGAGACAGAAGACCCAATCCAGAACATGTAAGAAACGAGGTGCTCAGCCTCCATGCCGGACACCCTGCCTTCAAGTTTTATAAGCTTTGGGTTCCGGCAGAGGCGTCCGACCAGAGCACCTACCTGACGGGGATCTTCGGAAAGGGCGTCGGGGAGGACTAGGGTGACGCAGGAGGGCAATGTACGAGTAGTTAAGCCTTGGTAGGTGAGTACTCTCCGGTGTAGAGCGATGCTCGACTTGTGTTCCACAACCAGCGCCTTACAGAGCCAAAGGAGCAGCCGACTCCTCCAGATCCCGAGAGGGTCAGAATACTTGCTGAGGAATTTGAACTTTTTCTTGTTTGATCGTCGGACTGTGAATAATGAACTCTGCACAAGACGATGTACTCCTCTGAGGTAACGTAAGCTCTTCCTGTGATACTGCATAGCAAATATGTGGGTCGCTCTTGAGTGTCTTTGGAACAACAGTGGAGGAGTCTTGAGCCAATTGTTGCCGGTCAACAAACTGTTCTGATTGGCTGAACATCTTGCGGGACAACGAACAGAAGGAAGATTCCATCTTTTATAGTACAATTCACACAACTTCCCGAAATGATACAACTGATTAGGCACCTCAGCTTTTTGTGGTAGGATTCTGAAATACCTATCCATTCTCCTATTTTGGGCAAATGTCTTATCAGACAGTAATTCCAGTGTTGGTAAGTCTCTAGGACATGCAGTCAACAGCTGTGGATCAAGGACCATCGTTAGATTACTAAGACTGTTCAAACTTTTCAATGCCTCCGACAGCCTGTGAACGTCTTCTGTGCTGATAAGCTTAATACAGAGCTCCTGGAGGTGACACGCCCTCTTGAGGAGGCCGACACAGTCTTCATTCATGAAACAAGAAAGGGTTGTGAGGCGGCACCGAGAGGTCTCGTCCAGTAGAACTTGGAGGCACTCATTGGCACCAGCCTCATTCGGCATTGATTCCAAGAACTGGTTTCTAAAATCTAAGTGAATGTCTGTTGGAACCCTGGAGAAAGTGCGTGAAAGCCGTACAGCACCTGAACAGTCGTCCAGGTCCTTCTCATGGAGTATGAAGACGAGATCCGGCGTGACAAACTTCAGTAATTTTTGCACCAGCTGGTTGTCCTGGTCTTCAGGCGCCCACTGGAAGGTCGTAAGGAAATTAGAAACTTCCCGTATAATACTTGAGTCCTCCTCAGACTCCTGTATCAGACAGAGCCATGAGGAACAGTCGTCGACCGAGTAGTGACCGAGGGTAATCACATACACGAGTTGCTCTGCTCTTACGTACGTCAGCTTCTTCCTCAGTTTAAGGTAACCAGTTACGAAGAATAAGGTGAATGAGGAACTGTAGGGAGTGTACCTGTTGAAATACCTGTAGCACCTGATCCTTGCCCACTCACGTTCATCATGAGCCGTCGGCATACTGAAAAGGCTCGTACCGTGTGAATCTGTCTCGAACCTATCGTTGTGAGGGAAGACTTCCTCCTCGTACTCCTGGTATCCAGGTTCGTCTAGTTTTTCCATAGAGAATGTATCAAAAGTCTTTTATTCACCTGACCCACCGCTGTGGTGTCGCTGTAGGAAAACCTCATCTCTCATCCAGAGGGAAGCAGCTGTAAGAACATCCAAACCCTCGGATATCACGGTGATACAAAAGGCTCGGGCACTCAGGAACTCTCTAACTGTCCGGTGAATGACGGTATAGGTCTCTTTCGGGCCCCAACTCCTCGCCTGCAGCGCGTCAAACGTAAAGAAAGGTGCCATTGTCTCCTTAAATGGTAGATCGTGATCATGACAAACTTTCTCCAGTTCTTCAATCTCAAAATCAGACTCTTGGTATGTGTACTTAAAGGTATTCATCCAAAAAAGTTTCCCCAAGACTGTGAGAAATATTTCCATCTTTTTCTTGAACCTAGTCTCACAAAGACCAAGCCTAGTGAAGGACTGTCGAGTGAACATCTTGGTGAGCATGTGGTTGATGAGGATATGATAGAGCCTAGTGGTGGTGGTGGCATCAGAGATGATGGAGGTGTCCTCCAGCCACAACACCACCAGTATCGTCAGTAACAGTGGAACATGCAACATTTGCCTGCAGTTGGCGTGCTCATCAATGAAACTCAAGAACTGGTTCATTGAGGCCGCCTTCTCTACCTGATGTTTTGTAGACACTCTAAAGAGCTTCTCTGTACAAACTTTAACGTTTTTATTAGAAAATCCTTTGTTTACAATCGTCAGGTGACTAATGTGCAAGTCACTCATGAGCAGTTCAACTTCTCTTTTACATTCTGTTCTCAGTGTGATCAGAAATCTTGAGCTGGGAAATTTGTGGAAAAGTTCTTTCATGAGTTTCCTAGTGTCTTCAGTTGCTTCATCATAGCCATCAACGACCCAGAGAACGGAGATCCCACGCAGGGTGACCAGCACATCATCACGGTGAAGGTGGCGACAACTCACGGGGAGCAGTTCGTCTCTCACCAAGCTACACAAGTCAGTACTCGACACATTCCGAACTTCAATGGGCAACAGCAAATCGAAGTCGTCAAGGCCCTGAACAGTGGGGTCATCAGAGAGCCAGTCATGAAGCAAGAACCTGGCGAGGCTGGTCTTCCCGGTCCCAGGCGAGCCAGAAATTATGAGGGCGTGGGGCAGGTTTCCAAAGGGCGTTATCAATCTCAACAAATTCCTCATGTTTACGACTCCCGTCTCTTTAAGTTCTAGCTCTGTAAACACTTCTTCAATGGTTAAATGGGAGAATTCACCCTCCAATACCCATGCAAATGGGTTCAGTATACAAAGTCTCTGAGAAAGGAGTCTCAATTCGTGTTTACCTTCCCTCACTAAAATATTACGTTGTTCTTGTCTTAGATGTTCTAATCCCTCTCTGTACGGTTCCCACATATTTACATTGCTTGTCAGTATTTCGTCAAACCCTTCCTCCATCTCCCTGACGTATCCCGTGACCAGTTCCCGACTACGAAGTCCAGCGATGACAAGAACTTCGCGACACAGGTTCTCAACCTCGTTCACACGACGTCGCAGCTCCTCCGACGTAAGCATAAGTTCTTCATGAGCAAGAGCGTTCCGGTGGCCCTTCAGCAACTTGAGGCGGTTCTCAAGCGTACCGGCAACAGACGAGTTCGATTCACTCAGACCACATAACCGTTGCAGTAATCTGTGTAAGAGTGAAACATCGAACTCCTCACTTGGGACATCGTTGTCCAACTTGATCCTCTCTGGTTCTGTAAACTCCTTGTACTGTTTCTTGGAGTAGCCAGGGATAGCAAATAGAAGCTGCTTGATGGTGCCACCGTTGGAGGGACGAAGAAGGAGAAAGACACGGTGAAGGACAGGTCGCATGACACGCATGACAGCAGCATAGTAGCGCAGCAGGTGATGGTCATGGGGGCGTAGGAGCGGCGGAGTGAATGGTAGGAACAGCAGTAACAACGCCAGCACCCCATCCATCTGTAACAAGGAAGATATCTCAATAATATATATATATATATATATATATATATATATATATATATATATGTGTGTGTGTGTGTGTGTGTGTGTGTTTCTCCTGTTCATTTCATATAAGTTGGCTTCTGTTAAGTAAAGAAAGAATATCCCGATCGGGTTTTCAGTACTCTTTCCCAAGTGGTACCACTAAACTGTGCGGAGCAACAACCACTGCTTATCTTAAGCGTTCCAACATTAACATGAAAACTGGAACAGTGACAAAATGAAGCGCAAAAATATAGGCCTAACTTCAGTGCACAATAACTCGTTTCCATTATGATAAGTATACAACAAGACTTGCGTAGCGAGTGAATTATATACCTTGGAGCGAGTATTTACTTAAACGTACAGTTGTTATAATGAGTTCTAGCTTGACAGAGGCGAAAGTATACTTCTTATTCTATTAGGAAACTCGTATAACCGCTTCTAACAATGGACAACCGTCAACTACCTTCAAGAGATTTTGAGTCTTATATCAAGCTGGTTTCAGTTACAGATTCCCGTGCTTTATGGATTGGATTTCTAATGACAGCTTATTCCGTTACAACAAAGAAAGTAAATCTTTTGGATAAACATAAGATATTCATATGTTGTCATTCAAACCTTCACACACATACACTATCCTCAAGAACAGATAATAGAGCATTTTGACCTTGGCCATACTTTTAGAATTATTTTTGATTAACAGGAAAACGAGAGAGAAATCCATTTAATTTTCCTTGAATTCTTTTTCTGGACTAAGGGATTTTTGTCATGAAATGCAGTTAAAATACGTAATATTCACGCATTAGACATTGTTTTTTATTAATTCTGCTTAATGTCGAGTTTTATCTCGTTGTTGGTAAAGTCGAGTACAAAAATGAAATACAATTGGAAAGAATTAATGTACGGGAGAAGTAGCATCACCGTCATCGCATAAAGAAAAAAAAAATCCTGTGGTGAGTAAGCCATCTTGGTGGAGGCAGCAAAATACTAATGCACTGTTATAAATACGACCATTACTAACCTCTTAAAGATAAAATGGACCTCGCGAACCTGTATTGTGGTCAGAGAACTACTTAACCTGCACCATCAATCAAAGGGAGACACTGGCGCATCCCGCCAGGCAGGCAGACGCCCCGCTTGCCAGGCCACCACTCTACCATGCGTGGGCCACGGTAGGATAATAGTGCAGGATTACTCGACATTAACCGTTAATTTTCGAGTACATCTGTGTCTAGCTAGGGTTTATATTATATGAATTTCATTCCCTTGTAAATAGTTATTTTTCTTGATTGATTCATTGGTTAATTCATAAACATATTTAAAAATCATCAGGCAGGCACCAGTACTGTTGCGGCTGCAACACCGTCTGTGAAAGCCCAGCTATGGAGGTTGCTGATAGCTCTCCACCTCAGAGATTGCATATCAGTCTATCACTGCGACGCAATGATGCATGGCGGAATGATGCATGATGGAATGTTGCGATTTCAGTCTCCACGAGTCAAGTTGCGTAGTGAAATATTTGAATAGATAAGTCACTAACGAACGTCTTAGGTCACGCTACATATTTTTAAAGTTAAAACATTTGACGTTTTGTCAAGAGTATATATATATATATATATATATATATATATATATATATATATATATATGTGTGTGTGTGTGTGTGTGTGTGT
>JAYMFT010168914.1:0-12270 GCA_038088735.1 Panulirus argus | reverse complement strand
AGGGAGCTGTGGTTTCAGTGCATTACACATGACAGCTAGAGACTGAGTGTGAGCGAATGTGGCCTTTTCATCTGTCTTCTGGTGCTACCTCACTGATGCAAGGAGTGGAGATGCCATTTCCTGTGGGGCGGAGTGGCGTCAGAAAAGGATATAGGCGAGCAAGCATGAATATGTACATGTGTATATGTGTATATGCATGTGCATGTATTTTTTATTTATTTATTATACTTGATTGCTGTTTCCCACATTAGAGAGGTAGTGCCAGGAAACAGACGAAGAAAGATCCATTCACTCACATTCACACATATATGCGCAGTACATACATATACATACCAACATATACATATATCCATACATATACATACACATGCATATACACATATATGCATGTACATATTCATACTTGCTCGCCCCCATCCATTCCTGATGCCACCCCGCCCCACAGGAAATAGCATCACCATCCCCTGCATCAGCGAGGTAGCGCCTGGAGACAGATGAAACGGCCACATTCGCTCACAGTCAGTCTCTAGCTGTCATGTGTAATGCAATGAAACTGTATATGTATGTATATATGTATATATTGGTATGTATATGTATGTATTGTGCATATATGTGTCTATGTGAGTGAATGGATCTTTCTTCGTCTGTTTCCTAGTGCTACCTCGCAAATGCGAGAAACAGCGATCAAGTATAATAAAGAAAAAAAATGAAAAAAGAATGGATGAAATGTAATACTTTAAGGTGGTTTGGGCATATGGAAAGAATGCATGAGTGGGAGTTTACAAGGAGAGTGTATGATTGTACATTTAAAGGGGTTGGTGTGAGTGAAAGACCACTTGTGGCATGGGCAACTAGAGTGGAGGAATACTGGAGGGAGAGAAATGGTGGAAGAATGAGTGGAATGGTGTATGCGAGGGAGGCATGTAAGGACAGGGATAAGTGGAGACTCTTTTTCCGTGGCTACCCCTTGATGAGAGTTCCTGAAGGGAACAGGCATCAGAGATACAGAAAGATAGATAGCTTAGAAAGCAAGGGACCACTAAAGTTTTGTCATCAGGGTGTGTAGAAAGGGGAGTAAATGGTTGCTAGACAATTGTTTCTAGATGGATTTTAAGAAAGTTTTAAATGATTTTCCTGTGTAGTTGGTTTGTGGTGAGAGAATACTACCATCCCATCTGCAACATATAGCATAAAGCAATTTAAGGGGACAGAAGCAGAAGACTTCTAGATTTATGTGGCTGTGAATGAAAGAGGATTATGAGAGGTGGATGACTGCTTGCACTGATTAACCTATTGGAATGAGGAGTGAGGAAAAGAGCTGTTTGTTTTGGGAGAAAGTAAATGATTGCATCATCACTTTTGTTGCAAGGGACAAAGTATTTGTGGTGTAAAGATCTGAGAATGTTTCTGGTCTAAAGATCTGAGAATGAGGGAGTTCCTGAAGGGAATGGGCAACAGAGATATGAATAGATGGATAGAATGAGTGAGATGGCAGCTGGAGTATAATTAAGGGCCATAGGATACCAGGCATATATGAATATAGTGAGCAGCTTGTCAAAATACATACTGGAAAAGGACCAGTGACTGCAAATACCTTGTTTAACCCTTAGGGCACAGAATCAATATCTAGCTGCATTTCCAAAGATTTTGAATCTTCCTGTGAAATATAAAAATGGTAATAGGTCCGTTTTTAACTACTTAAGTATCAAGGGAAAACCATGATGCTTCTATATTTGATATCAACATTTCTAAAAAAAGATCAGTAGTAAGGGAAAAAAGAATAAGAATGAGTATAAATTACCTCATCAATTGTTTGACTCCTGAAAGATGGCATCAGCTCCTTACATTCATAATGATGAACAAATTATAAAGAGCACAAAAAATGAAACACATGATTAAAAATGATCCCAAGCAGCTCCACGTTGGCAACTCACGAGGATTCTTCAAAATGGCATGTATCATTAATTCATATTTTTGTTTATGAATTATAATATATAACACACTCTCATGATGGTGAATGAACAGTAAAAGGTTAAAAAAAATGAGAGGGGCCAGATTAAAAGTGACACTAAGCAACCCCTCGCTGTCAACTTGTAATCGCTTGTCATAGTCATTGTAAGTTATAATATCTAACACACAGTTACACTACATATTCTGATTTCATAACATCCAGAGATTACCTAAATAACCATGAAAACAAAGATAAGGGGGAAGAGAGCTAAATCATGGGAGACAGCAGTCAACTTAGTGAGCCAATAATTAATCATGAAGTCTAAGTCAATCACAGCATGGGGGCAGCACTTTACAGGACCCTGGTGTCATATCCTGAATAGGTGAAGGCAGCACACCATGGAGGATATACAAACTGTTTCTGACTGGTATGGAGTTTGCTTTTATTTTATAGAGAAAGAAAATTGTAGATGACCACTTTTGTCATTCTTAAAAAAGATGTTAAGAAGTTCTGGTTTAGTTTTAGGGTGGTGATGGTTGAAATAAACTAACCATTGAGACAGTCAATGATGAGAGTTTACAGAGGGTTAAGATGGTACCAAATGGCATGTATAAAGTTCAGGAGACAGGGCTGTACGAGTGTAGAACTCTCCCTCCTTACTGTACAAATAGTTTGTTCCAAATAATTACACATGCATGCACACATCTTTAAGATGTCAGTGGAGAAAGGCAAAGTGCCAAGGGAATGAAAAAGGGCAGACTTTATACCTGTTTACAAAACAGAAGACTGAGAAGAGTTGCTGAACTAAAGTCCTCTCTGCCTGATGAGTGTGTGGTCAGTAATGTACTGGAAAAGTAAAAGCAGAAAGCAAGTAGATGACTTTCAGCAGAGGAAAAATTACCTAATTAGGAGGCAACATGACTTTTAGGAAAGGGCATGTGTAATGAACTTCTTAGATTTCTCTGAGAAAGTGAACTCTGTGGTAGACAAAAGGGAAAGTTGGATGGATTGTTTGTATCTTGATTACCAAAAAGCATTTGACACTGTACTGCATAGGAGGCTGATTAAGAAGCTGAATCACCTGGCAGGAATTAAGGGGAGACTTTTTGCGATGGACAGATTGTCTTGGTGCATGAGAACAAAGGACACTTGTTAGAAGAGCATTCTCCAGATAGATGGAGTTTACAAGTGTAGTGCTCCAGGGTTCTGTTTGTGACCACTACTCTTCTTGATCTATGTGAATGACTCACCAGAAGATACTTACCAGAAGATTGGAACTCCAACTAAAATATGTTTGCAGATGATGCAAAGGTCTCGAGGGAAGTGAAAAGTGAACAAGATTGCATGTACTTACAATGATACTTAGAGTGACTCGGAAATAGGTTGGGTATATGGTAAATGAAATTCATTGTGTGCAAATGTAAAGTAATGAGGTTGGGACAGCATGAAAAAAGGCCTCAGTACGATCATTATCTTGCAGGGAGTAAGCCTCAAGATAGTATGTGTGAGAGGGACTTGAGAGTTGACATTGTGCCTAGCCTGTTGCCAGAGTGCACATTAGGAGAAAAACAAAGCAGACAAACTGTTTCCTGTCAAGTTTTAGAATACCTTTCAAATATAAGGATAAGGAAATATTTAACAAGATGTTCATATCCTACATGATACCAAAACTAGAACATGCTTCTCAAGTTTGGTCACCACACCCAAAAAAGCACAAAGAGGTGATAGAGAAGGTACAGGGGAGGGCAACAAAGATGATACAAGAATTAAGAGAGCTATGCCACCAGGAAAGGCTGGAGGCTTTGAATTAACCTCCTTGGAAGTAATAAGACTGAGGGATGACCTGATCACAACCATTAAGTTTTTAAAAGAGATTGAGAAAGTGGACAGTGGATATCTTTGAAAGATATGTGGATAGAGCAACCAGAGGACATGACATGAGAATGAATAAAAAATTTGTAGACAAGGAAGTTAGAAATACTTTTATAGTATAAGACAGGTGGATGAATGGAAAGTGTTGACTGATGATATGGTTAATGCAGAGAATGTACATAAATTCAAGAGATTGTATGATAGTAGTGTTCAAGAGATAGGGCTCTACAGATATAAAGCTTCCTCTCTGTATCAATAGGTAATTACACATCAGTGGAGTGCTCCAGATTTCTTTTTTGGGACATTTTCTCCTCTTGATCTATTTGAACCACTTGCCAAAAGGTTTGGACTTCTACCTGAATATGTTTGCAAATGATGCAAAAATTTTGAGGGAAGCAAAAAGTGAGGAGGATTGCATCAGCTTAGAAGGGGACCTGAACAGACACCAAAGCTGTTAACATACATGACAGGTGAAATTCATCGTAAGCAAATGTACAGTAATGAGGATAGGGCAAAGTGGAAGAAGGTCTCAGCATGATTATTATCTGACAGGAAATAAGCTTTAAGATTCTCTGTGTTAGAATGACTCGGGAGTCAGTATCTCACCTAACCTGTCACAAGAGTCCAATATTAAGAGCATAGTAAAGGAGACACACTAGCTTTTGGCAAATATCAGAATAACTTTGAAGAATGTGGATAAAGAAATATTTAGAAAGCTCTTTATGTCTTAATTAAGGCCAGAACTAGAATATGCTTTTCAAGTTTAGTCATCACACCTATATAGGCACAAAGAGCTAATGGAAAAGGTCCAGAGGAGGGCAACAAAGATGGTACCACAATTAAGGGAACTAAGTGACAGGGAAAGGCTACAGAATGTAAATTTTGCTTACCTTGGAAGAGAGAAGAATGACAGATGACTTGATTTAAAGTTTTTAAAACTAGATTAATGAAGTGGACAGTGAGCAGTTCTTTGAGATATGTAGGGATAAAGCAACCAAAGGACATAACATATTAAAAAGTATGTAAAGAAGTACTTTTTTAGTATAGGAATGGTGGATGAATGGACCAGTGTGAATGAGGACATGGTTAATGCAGACAGCATACATAGATTATGGCTAAAATTCTCTCCCCTCACAGTACAAATCGAATCGGTAATAATGTAATGAAAAACACACACACACACACACACACACACACTCTCATGCATGCATGCACACATGCACGCAGTCATATTACAGCATCCTTACTCAAAGCAAGCAGCAGCAAATATGCAACACATTACAGAAAAGAATATGTGCACCTCCACAGAAGTCTTCAGTAACACTCGTAACATAGACAAATGTGAATCCATCCAGCACCCACTCTTCATCTTAAATAGCCAATTACTTCCAGTCAACAAAATTCCAGCAATTCAGAACATCACATGTGATACACAATTAACATATAATCCCACACTACAGACATCAGCACAAAAGTAAAAACAAACAAAATGCCCTTAAAATGCATATTGGAACCAGATTTGAACAAGAAAATCACATAACACAGAAAACCTAGAACAATCACTGGCTACCTAGCAACAGCAAGCTCTCATCACTTACACAATAAAACAAAGTTTCTCACCTTATATCTCACCTGATTGGTTCACGTGCAGAGACAGTGTTGTGTGTAACACATGCTCATCTTTAAGGCTAGACATGGGATACATAGTCACAGGTAAATTGATGAATTGTCTGGAAATTAAACTGTAACAGAAACCCTTGTACTGTTGTGTATCGTCTCATTATACAGTGCTGTTAAAGATTAAGTCAAACTTCCTCATAGTTATAGAAATTACTGCTTAAGATTACTTTAGTAGTTATGTGGTAGCCATGGAAATTACTGCAGTCTACTGCACATAGTATTTTTAATTTTCTATGAATTTTTGTGTGAATGTATTGTACTTGTCACGTATTCCCGGCGTGTTGTAAGAGGCGACTAAAAGGGAAGGGAACAGAGGGCTGGCAGTCCTCCCCTCCAGTTTTTATTTTCACAAAATAAAGAACAGAGAAGGGGGCCAAGTGAGGATTTTCCCCTCTAAGGCTGAGTCCTCTATTCTGGGTATACTGTGGTATACTTAGGTCAATGTGCTGTCGATGGACTGAACCAGGGCATGTGAAATATCTGACATAAACCATGGAAAGGTCTGTGGGGCCTGGGTGTGGATAGGGAGCTGTGCTTTCAGTGCATTACACATGACAGCAGGAGACTGGGTGTGAGCGAATGTGGCCTTTTTTCGTCTGTTACTTGGCGCTACCTTGCTGATGCAGGGGGGTGGCGATGCTATTTCCTGTTGGGCAGGGTTGCACCAGGAATGGACAGAGGTGAGCAAGTATGGATATGTACATGTGTATATGCATGTGTATGTATATATGTATATGTTGTTTTGTATATGTATGTATTGTGCATATATGTGTGTGCATGTATGTGTGTGTATATGAGTGGATGGGTCTTTCTTTGTCTGTAAGGATTGGAAAATTATTTAATAAATAAAGTCTTCATTCTCTGTATACAACCTGACCGCACGCTAGCTTGTGGCAGACTAAGACTGAAACAAAGTGAGTATACCACCACGCTACCAAAATCAAGTGTGATATGAAATGTGCATAATGCGGCATTGGAGATTTTTAATTTTTTTAATTTTTTCAGTTATTATTAATAAATGTATTATTATTTGCTTGGTCCATGAAATCCAAAATCCATTATATTGGGGTCTGTTAAATCAAGGGATTACTTTATATATATGATACGTGTATATATGTATATGTATATGTTGTTATGTATATGTATGTATTGTGCATGTATGTGCATGTATGTATATATATGTGTGTATGTGAGTGAATGGTTCTTTCTTCATCTGTTTCTTGGCGCTTCCTTGCTAATGCGAGATACAGCGATCAAGTATAATAATAATGATAATAATAATAATAATAATAATAATAATAATGATAATAATAATAATAATAATAATAATAATAATAATAATAATAATGATAATAATAATAATAATAATAATAATAATAATAATAATAATAGTAATAATATATGTACACACATGCATATATATATATACACATGTACGTATTCATACTTGCTTGCCTTCATCCATTCCTGGTGCCACCCTGCCCCACATGAAACAGCATCGCCATCCCCTGCGTCAGCGAGGTAGTGCCAGGAAACAGACGAAGAAGGGCCACATCTGCTCACACTCATTCTCTAGCTGTCATGTGTATGCACTGAAACCACAGCTCCATATCCACATCCAGGCCCCAAAGACCTTTCCATGGTTTACCCTGGATGTTTCACATGCCCTGGTTCAGTCCATTGACAGCATGTTGACCCCAGTGTACCACATCATTCCAATTCACTCTGTTCTGTGCATGCCATTCACCCTCTTGCATGTTCAGGCCCCAATTGCTCAAAATATTTTTCATTCCATCCTTCCACCTCCAAAATGGTCTCCCACTTCTCCTTGTGCCCTCCACCTCTGACACATATATCCTTTTTGTCAACCTTTCCTCACTTATTCTTTCCAAATTTATTTCATGAGCCAGGCACCTATTTATTTTATTGGCCAATCCTTAGAGGTGGATGAACTACTGGGTTGACTGTGGACTCACTGCCGCAACCAGGATTCAAACTTACATACTTGACCCTGTTTGGCCAATGAATGTGTCATGATGAGGAACGCTAACCACTATACCGAGAAAGTCCATTTCTAATACTACATATTACTCCATCTACAACTTCATTTAATTTCCTGTCTACTCTATGGTCTGTGTTTGACTACATCATTCATCATGCTTTGTGTCTGTTAATCAGTTGCCAAATTTCACCTTCCTCTCCACTATTGCTATTAGATTCTGCATGTATTTGTAGGCAAATAGCCTTTGGGACATCTTAAGACCCTTCAGACTACATTTGCTTTATGATGAATTTATGATTTCCCTTTGATTATGTACCTCTTGAATCCTTCCATCAACCTAAATTTTTGCTTTGATCCAAAGACTGTATTCCTGAGATCACTAAGGCCCTCTTCATCTTATGACATCTTCCAATGTCTTTAATATGATCCCTGACTTTTGTACTTCCACTTCAAATAGTGTTATCTTTTGGTCCTGTTTCTTAATTATTTCAAACAACTTCTTTAATGTACTGACCTCTTGTGTCTGGTCTTTTCCTCATATTTCGTTCTTGTTTTGCAGACCTAGTAAAAATGTGTGATATTGTTGCTTTCCCCTTGTCTGATTCCATTTCTGAAGGTCTTAATATGATCCCCAGATTAGAGAAAAACTAAAGATCTCGTTTGCATACATATATATGCAGGAAGTATTTTGCACCTATTTGTACTGTATGGGACGGGAGTTTTACACTCACTGGGCCCCATCTCTTGAACATTTTCTACTGTCATACTCCTTCCTATATTAATGTATGTTTTCTGCATTAACTGTGTCCTTATTCATTTTCCATTCATCCACCAGCTATTCTATAGTAGAGTACTGTATCATTTTACTGCACCCAAACCATTTTATTCAGTTGTTTAACATTAAAAGTTCATTTGCTTTTCATTTAGTGTTTAATTTTCATTTTTTAAAGTACTGTAGTCATTTCCTGTTACAGTATGTACACCTTATATAGAGTCAGGAGGTAATCAATCAGTTTTCTGGAAAAATCGAAAATCTGCCAGCCATGAGGTCCCAAGGTTGCCGGATTTTTGATTGGCAATCTTTATTGTGGTTTACAACACTGGGTATTTGATTTGAATCTGAGGTTTTCCAACCCCTAGTGTTTCCTAAACTCTCAAGAACTGGAACAGACAGACTTAAATCCAAGTGATATATCATTCAGGAGCCCCTTTATACATTATTCCCTTCCCTAACTTGTACACAATAGGCCTGCTGGAATGTAGATCCTCTAAAATCTTGAATATCAGCATACAGGGACAATAATTCATATAGAAACTGACCAGGTAAATTTTCCATGCACAGAGTCCATGATGCTGATGTTTGGAGTACCAATGGGCTACTCCACACCTCTAACAATGACAGACAGATCCAGCAAAATCAAGCGTGGAACTCTAGGTGACTGTTCTGTCCTCAGGCCTACCATGATGGCTGCTGTACCTGTAAGTTACTTTACATAAAATGGGCCTTAGAAATTATGCTATACAAGTTAGAATGTCTTTTGAACTGACTGGATATAATGATAAGCCTAGCTGTTGAGGTCTTTAAGACTTGTGTTCAATGTAGTTGTATTTGTCTTTGCCTCATAGGAATCCATAGGTAAAGAGCTAGTTTAGTTATTAATGTATAGTCAGGATGTGAAAAAAGGACTGGTGACTATGAATCCTGTTTTAAAAAGATTGATATACATAAGTGTACATGGGTGAATGGGGTTGATGGTGAGAAAGCAAGAATCCAGGCTGTGGAAATGAGTTGTTTAAGAGAGCATGTAATATGACTAGCTGGAATGAAGAAAGTAATGAGAGGGTGTATGCGAGATAAGGTATAGAAGGGAACAAATTGTGGAGTGGCAGAGTGGATTATAAGTAATATTTTGAGGTGGTTTGGACCTGTGGAAAGAATGCCAGATGGAGAGTTTACAATGAGAGTATGTGAGAGTACGATTAAAGGGTCGTTGCGAGGGGAAGACCACCTATGATATAGGGAAATAGAGAGGAAGAGTATTAGAGGGAGAGAAATGGTGGAAGAATGCATGGAATGGTGTATGTAAGGGAGGCATGTAAGGGCAGGGATAAGTGGAGACTCTTTTGTTATGGTGACCCCACTTGATGGGGGTTTCCAGAGGGAATGGCATTAGAGATATAAATTGATAGATAGAAGGCATTATTGGGCTTATATAAATTGATAGATAGAAGGCATTATTGGGTTAAGCCCTAATTGATATAGACATGCTGAAGAGAGGCTTTTTGATGTAAAAGTGCAGAGAGGGGCAGTTGACTGTATCTGATCATTTTTTGGTAGAGGGAAGGGTAAAGTATGTAGAGGCTTAATGAAAAGATGAAATGATGTGAGTGGGAAGATGATGATTTAAGTGAGCTTGGAAAAGAAGCTTGTGTGAGGTGATACAGGAGAGATTGGTTGAAAAACGGCAGAATACGAGAGTAAATGAAACTTAGGATTGGCATGTATTATGGGAAGCAGTGCTTAATTTTGTGAAGAAAGTGTGTGGCATGCAGAAGATAGGATGTGAGCATATGAGAAAAGTTTGTGAATGAAGAGACGAAGAACTTAATCTGTTAGTAAAAGAGAGAGATATATCAATGTTAACCGCAGGGAAGGAGTATGGGTAACTGGGAGATGTATGAGAGGAAGATGCAGGGACTGAAATGGAGAGGAAATGAAGTATGGGATGAAAGAGTATTGGTAAACTAAGAAAGAATAGGAAAATTTTTGGAAGAAGGGAATATTATGAAAAAAGCAAGTGAACAGATGGAAGATTCAGTTAAGGAGCAGATGAGGAAGTAGTAACTGACAAAAGAGAGGTGAAGGGGAGGTGTAGGGATAATTTTGAAGGACTTTTGAATGTTAAATGATAGGATGGCAGATGTGGTGTGTTTGAGATGTACTTACCTACAAGTTCCTATGATTGATGTTACTGGACTCCACCTGCTTGAGTTTTCACAGGAAATTAAAAGTCATTTTTGATGAGGCTGTATCACTGAGAGTAGTCTTTTTGAAGAAATTGTCACTTTAAAGAAGTCTGCCTTTTCCAGCTACAGGAAGTAGTGCAGCCTTGGGCTGCAGGACCTATATAAAGAAGTCTTTGCTAACACCAGGACTTTCATAGAAATTAACCTGGGATGATGAGATTTTACCCTGATTGCAAAGCTTGTGCAAAATGCTTAACACATCTTGGATGATGAACAAAACTGTTCTGAGTGACTACCTATTTTCTTTCTTTCATGATTGTTTGCAGTTTCCACTTTCAGCGAGGAAGCACTAGAAATAAAGAAAAGGCCTGATTTGTTCGCATTCATTCCCTAGCAATTGTGTAATACTCAGAAACCACAGCCTCCTGTCCACATCCATACCCAACAGATCATACTAAGAATCCCCCTGGCTGCTTCATATACCCTGTTTCAGTTCATTGATGACATGGCGTATCCTGTATAGTACATTGCTCTTATTCAATCTAACCCATGCCTCCCTTTCTCCTTCCTGCATATTCAATTCCTGAGCACTCACAATCTTATTCACTCCATCCTTTGATCTCCAATTTGGTCTCCACCTTCTCCTTGTCCCCTCCAGTTTTGTCACAGTCTATCCTTACTTATTCTATCCATATGTCAAAATCATTTTAGCATATGCTCCTCAGCTCTCTCAACAGTGCTATTTTGATTAACACACCTCTCTCTCATCCTATAATTACTTCCTTGATCGACTTTCATCGCACCACATATTGTCCCCAGATATTTCATTTTCAACACATTCACCCTCTGTTGTACATTCTCATCTACAGCCCATGCCTTACATCCAGACAACACTGTCTGGACTACTGTACCTTCAACATACCTATTTTTCCCTCCCAAACTGTGACCTTGCTTTTCATACATTCCTCATTGCTCTCAGAACCTTTGTCCTTCACCCACTGTACGACTAACCTCAGCTTTCATGATTCCATTTGCTGCCTTGTCCTCTCCCAATTAACTAAAACACATCATTTCCAAGATTTTGTGTTCAAACTCACACCCCAACAAACTTGTCTCTTTGCAGTGCTATACCTAACTACCTTGCTTTTATTCATATTAACTCATTTTTTTCCTTTCAGACATTCCCCCAAACTCAGACACCAACTTCTGCAGCTTCTCACTTGAATCAGCCATGAATGCTGTGTTATTAGCAAACAGCTGACTCACCTCCTAGGCCTCCCTCACTCCCATCAGACTGCATACCTGCCTCTTACTCCTTTGCATATACATTCCTCACCACCCCATCCATAGTGACATCACACACCCCTGCCAAAGACCCATCTTCACCTGGAACCACTCACTTTCCTCTTTACCTTCTCACACATATGCCTTAATCTCTTGATTAAAACTTCTCACTTCTAATCACTTTGCTTCCACACTATATATTTGTAAAACCTTCCACAAGGCATTTCTATCAACCCTGTCCTGTGGTTTGTCTTGATCCATAAATGCCACATACAAAACCCTCTGTTTCTCTATGTATTTCTCACACATTTTTTAAAGCAAACACTTGATCCACAAATATGCTATCACTCCTGAAACTGCATTGTTTCTCCTCAGTTTGATACTCTTTGCATGCCACCACACTCTCAATCAATACTTATTCATATAACTTTCCACATGTACTCTCCTTAGTAAAATCCAGTCACAAAGAATGATTTTTTTTTTTTTTTTTTTTTTTTTTTTTTTTTTTTTTTTT